>JXXB01005801.1:0-17609 GCA_000956275.1 Anopheles koliensis
AACTAACGTACAATAGGACCATTTGCTCAAAACAGGAAAATCAAAACCACTGATAGTACTAAAACGTGCTTGATGTACAATGTATTGAATGTTTTAGCATTATATATTTAAAATGTAAAATCAATCCTTAACATTTATACTATTGTTTTTAATTGTTCAACGACACCAAGCACAGCAAATTGAATTTAATTTTAAAATCTATCTCTAATTGAAATTATATTGCCTTTCTTCTCTCATTTCAGATACATCGCGGTGACGCAACCAATAAAATACGCGAAACATAAAAACAGCCGCCGTGTGTGTCTGACAATACTGCTCGTGTGGGCAATATCAGCCGCGATCGGGTCGCCGATAGTGCTGGGACTGAACAACACGCAGGACCGATCGCCCGACCTCTGTGTGTTCTACAATACCGATTTTATAGTGTACTCGTCGCTAACTAGCTTTTATATCCCGTGTATCATAATGGTCTTTTTATACTGGAATATTTTTAAGGTGAGCCGATTTTCCAACCCTATCTGCACGATTTGAATAAGCTTTGTTCCGTTTCTCCGCTCCTAACCCGATTAAACGATTGCCGCGATCGGTTTACGATATCCCGCACGTACGAGCTGCAGCTTTGGATGTGTATATTCTCTTATTTGCTTATGACTTCCGGGCCATCTGAGCAAAAAATGAAAACAAAATCATTCATGCACCATGCATAATAGCATCGAGGTAAAGAACTTCAAACATACAAATACAGAGAAAACAGAAAAACAGAAGCGAACCATACAAACGCTCCGTTCCCATGTTGCGAAGCCCTTGCCATCATCGGGAAAATCGCAAACATACAAATAACGACAAACAAAATTGACAGAGATAAACCGCAGCACCGAACAGACGGTAGACGTGTTTATTTGTTGGCAATATTTCGTTTGACTTTTCACTCACCTTCGTTCCACCCACCCTGGCGGTGGCTGGTTTCGTTCAACGGTGTGTAGCTTTTATTCCCTTTACTGTATGCCCGCACCAGTTCCGGGTGCTGGTGGCAAATAGATACACGGCTATTTGAGCATTAAGTATGGCTCGGAGTAACCTGCTGCAGGCGACTGCCGCCACAAGCAAATGAACTTTCCGTCAGCCATATGACAGCCGGATGGTGAACTTTGCATGAAGCGATTTTTTTTTTGTTGTTGTGTGTATTCGTGAACGAAGAGAATTTGAAAGGGAAATTGTTCTTGCCTGTTATGCAACAGTATACTGAGTGTCGGTATTATAAAAATAAGCACAATGATATAAAAAAAACTAGAAGCCCCACTTTTACCCACCTCTGTAAATCATACATCATTTATCCCGTTCGCGCTTTCTCGCTCGTTGGAGACACACAGAACAAACAGCAAAAAAATTGTTTTTTTGAATGAGCGTAACCTGAAGCGGAAATGGAAATTCACATCCAAATGCCGTCTGCTGGCAGAAGTTTGATTTTGTTATGGTTTGCGCTTCCTGCCTCCATCCATGGTAATATGATTCGTCTGGATGGGAACATAAAAAATGGGAACATTTCTTTCACGTTCACTGAGGGTGCTGAGCGCGAATGAAGCCGAATGATGTTTGCCTCGTCGAGCTGTTTATCATAATTTATAAATCGTAGCACAAACTGGCCGTTTGTTTGTTGTTTGCCATTTGCGTAAAAAACAGGAGTTATCTAGCAGAATACATAAAAACTAAAATGAGTTCATAGCATTCGGTCCTGCAATTCACACGGATCCACAATATGAGCTTTGCAACCGCAAAAAGTGTCAAGCAGATTCGTTTAGCTAAGCCGGAATAGACAGAATCTCTTTTTAATAACATGAAATTTATTATACTGGCATAAACAGAAAGATGTCTTAGACATGCGAACTGTTGGCAAATAGTACAAAAGAATACAAGCTTTTGTACTGTCTTAGATAAACTCTAATAAACATTTAAATAAAATAAAAAATAGTTTATTTTTTTCCTTCAAAGTTTTATGTTAAATAGTGAAAATATTCTGTATGAAGTTTACGTTATTTAATATAGTTTGTTTATAACTGTTTAAAATAGTAAATGTTTGAAAGTAATCGATTGCCTACCATTAAAGCAAACTCATTAAAAAAACCTAAAGATATCGATATCGATATCAAAAGCATTAGAAGAAAGATTTCACTTGTTTATGCTGATATATATATATATAGCTGCCTGTTATCCTTAATACTAAGCTTTATTCTTGTTAATTGCCTCTTTGGCCTGCAATCGTAAGACGGAAGCCATAATTTAAAGTAAACACGAACAGTTCCGTCTTCCAGTTCGTCTAACATAATGTAAATTGATTACGTAAAAAATTAGATTACAGATAAAATGATAGCAAATTAAAACCAAAATTAATATCAGAAAAAAATCTTCGGCCAAAATGAATTGTAATTGATTTAAACATCTATAAAAAGGTTTAAGTATATTATCAATGATGTTTCGCAGATTGAAATCTATAAAAGTTATCTTTTCAAACTTTCGGTATGAGTTTCACCAACTACTCTTATGACTTTATCACATTATGTTCTCGCCAGTACAAAAGTCTCCTTAATTATCTGCCACAGTTTTCAGCTATTTGAATAATTTCACCTCTCGCACGACATCAACACAACTCACCGAATCGATGTACACATCTATCGGCATAGAAGGATAGTTTATGAATAATAAAATTTCAATTTAACCGAGTAAACGGTGCAAAAACGGGTTGGATGAGAAGCGGTTGGCCTTCCCAGTTCCGTGACACGCCCCGTCTGTTGCAATGTCGAGCACCGTCTTCATCATCAAACTCCATCCGTGACTGATTTAGCCGCGACCGTGGAAGTACAATATTTATGTGCCAAAGTTTGTCGACGATGGGTTGCGCGGATCGAGCCAAGCTGACTTGCGAACACCGGCGGGCCATGGTTTTATGTCTTACCGCACCGTGGAGAAGCCGGTTGGTAGTTAAACATGTCAAACACGACAAATAGAAACTCACTTTGGCGCTTGTTGCTTTAATGAGCGGTAATGGGTGCGCTGCAAGAATTTCATTATCGTGTGCATCTGTGTGAACGTATGCCGACATAATATTGCCTAGCGATCGTGCAAGTGGAGTGGATTTTCGGAGGATTTTCTCCTCGTTAAAGTTAGAACACGCGAATCGAGTCGAGATCTGCAGCGTATGAATAAAACTTTGCACCACGGGCTCAACTAACTTGTGCGTTCGGTACAAGAACCGGGTATAAACTTGTCCCATTCTAGGGGATGATAGAATCTGCAGGTGCGCTCTTACGGCACATATTGCAGTTAAAAAGTTGCTCCAGAACATAGTTGTGCAAATAAAGTAATTAGATATTATTTGGGGATGTATAATATCGCACAGCTGCTTGTTGGAACATTATTAATAAAAAGATTTCTGAACAGTGCTCTTCGCTAGCGCTAGAAAACTATAGTAAAGTTTAGAAATCTAGAACATAAGAAAACTTGAGAATGAAAACACATCGTCACCTGGACCTAGAATTGGTATATTAGTTTATTGTGCTTTTAAAACAAACTCCTAGAAAGTTCCTAGAAATTACGCAATCTACTGCTTGGCAATGATACATTCTTTAAACATAAATCACATTACTCTTTTGTATTTAAAACCATATATGAGGGTTTATCGTAAAATTGTACAATAAATGCTAATCTTTTATTATTTGTGTTAAAATATCAATATATTTCGCACCAATTTATCTGAATTGGTACTATTACTATTGATTTAACTTTTGGCTGCTTTAACAAATGCTTTATAGTGGGCTGAGGGAAACGAAACCGGTGATACAGTTGAGCAAAGCACACCTATCTAGAGTTTCCTTTGAGGTAGTTCTGAAAAAATAAATAAATAGTTATTTCAATTATGCTATCAAATTCCAATGTTCGCTGCGATGAAAGGCATGACAACTTGAAAACAGGCGATTGCAAAATTGTGCCGTTTGCGCTAGGATCATCATTTTTATTTGATTATTTAATTGGCCGCTTTCAGGCACTGCGGACGCGAGCGAAAAAGCAGCGGGCCGCACGGAAGCCGCACCTCTCGGAGATCACCGCTGGCGGCAGCATCATCGAGAATATCGCCCAAACGAAGCGCCTAGCGGAAACGCAACTAGACGGCAGCACACGGAGCGGCTCCAAGATCCTTCCGGACGAGGAACGGCCCACCAACACCGCTTCCGGATCGAACGAGGAGGACGACGAGAACGCCGGGTAAGTTGCGTGGTAAGGGAGACAGGCGTGTGTTTCTCTTGATTTTTCATGTTTTGTACACTCATCAGCGTGTGTGTTAGTGGATGTATTTCTGGATTCGTGTTTGTGTGACATCTATATTTGACGTAGAAGCTCATAAATTTGATTCCGCGTCCGACAGTAATGATTTGTGTCTGTTGCTTTCGTTCTGTTTTTATGCATGTTTGCACGTTCGTTGCAGCTGGGTGACTGTTTTTGGTGCACTGTGATGAGCATGGATTTTGATATATATTTACATATTTATATACATATTTGCTTCTGTGTTTGTATTGCATGCGCGAAGGATGCCATTTCTTTGAATGAGTACCGTCAACCGTCCTTATTTGAAACTTTTATTTGATATTCCGATTAGAATTGAAGTTTTTTTTTCCTGAATGAATATTGCAGTTCATTAATGTATTCATCACAGGCATATTTATATTTGCGAGGTTTGAATTGTCATGAGCTTAAACAAATTAATATATTTTCAAACCGTAGTTCTTGAAAGATTATTATTTATATTTTTTAAGACATTGAAAAACATGAAATTAAAAATAACGTTAGGAACACTATGTATATTAATATTTTTATAAATTAATTTAGCAAACTGTTATGCATGTTTTCTCAATACAGCTTACCTTAAATTAAATCAATTCTTCACGATTGGCGCGCTTCCTTTGGTAAGCAGCGTCGATACATTACATCTCTCTCGACATTTGCTTGTTATTTTTTCTATGCAAACTAGAAACTTAAATACTCAAAATTTGTTGCCTGCGCCTGCCTGCTCTGCCTGCGTTTGCTTGCTTGCGTTCTGCTCGCAGCTCGTTGTGTTTGAAACTTCCGTTCCGGAATGTGCTCGACTATTTGATCGGGCTTTCGCTCTAGCGCTCTAGTGAGTTTCGAGTGTTCTGCTACTGCATTGATTAATCATCCACCGTGTGAACGCCCGCAACACGGCCTCACGGCACGACACGTGACTCGTTTGCGATTGCTGTCGACTTTTCCCTCACCAAGGATGATAACCCATTTCTCGTTTTGGTCGTTTCACAGGTCCCCTGACATTGACGACTGTCATGTGATTGTGAACGATAAATCAACTGAGTTTATGTTGGCGACGGTCGTGGAGGAGGCGGGAAAGTATGTGCCATCGTTCAAATTGTCTCTTTTTTTACTACTGTTTCGTTCGCTCTACTATCATGCTGGATTTCTGCGTGACTTCCTGATCCGTTGGTGTGTTTGCGCTTTCACTGTGCGTCCATTTCCCAGGCATTCTAATTTTCAGCCGAGCAGACAATCTGACTAACTTCCGCGAAATGCACTGGGATTTTCATTCTGCTGCATTTTTTTTACATAATAACAATGATTTAAATGCTAAAAAAGTGTCATCAACTCATTCAGTACCGCCATGATGTATAGTTCATTGTCTCTGCACTATCTTGCTACCGTATTAAGCAGCGTAGCTCGCATTGTAGACTGAGATCGAAAAAATATTAAAAATAAAGCTCAATTTTAGTTTTATTTCCGTAGAATGTATGTCTCATTGTCACCATAATTTAAAAAAAATCATTTCCAGAGAATAACTTCGCACATTGTGACCCTGTAGATGGTTAAAAGAAATCGTTAAACTAATTCAAACTAACACAACATTCAAACACACATCAGTGCTTTCCATTGCAATCGATGTATCAACCGTCGGCACTCTGTGTACGTTGCTGTCCGTGGCGTCAAGCTAGCGTTAAGCTGGGAGCAATGAATAAATTACATGTACGGGGGAAATTGCGACAGTGCCCGCCCAAACAAAAAACACCAACACTAATCAAACGAAACTGGTTTATCATCAGCAAAAGCTTCTCGACGTCTACTTTTAGTGTGGTGGCCCAAATCGCGACGACGCAACCGGTACCGTCCGATCCGAACGGGAACCACGATTCCGGCTACGCACCCTCCAGCATCGCCGACGCGCTGGCGGTCAACGCAACCCCACCGGAAAGCCTGAACGTGGCCGCCACGGTGATTGTAAATAAGAGTGCGGCTCTCCGCAGCCGCAACGGGTCGCCGAGGAAGGAAGCAAGGTAAGGAGAAGGTAACCCTTATGCTAGAACCTGATGGCCGCTAACCTATAGGTCTCTTACTTTCGTTACAGTGTAACCTTAAAACCCCTGTCGTTAGTTAGATGCGGTGTCCAGCAGGCGCTGTCACTCAATCGGAACGATTCCACCCTATCAACGAACTCCCGGGATAGTTCCAGGAAAGACAAAAAGAATACCCAAGCATCCAGGTGCGTTTCGCATTAAAGCTCTCTGCATCATCGTCCTATCTTCACAACCTCCATAAAAAATCTACTTGGAGAACCTTTTTTCTGTATTTATTTGCGAGCGGTTTTACAATCGTAAAATTTCAATCTAAAATCAGAGAGGGCCTATGAATCCATTATGGCTGATCATTTTTATTACAGTTCTTGGATGGAGTATATTTTTCGATGTAGTTCATACGTTAGCAATCAAATATCTTAAATCAAAGCGCTGAAAAATGCTATTCGACAGAAAAAAAAACAGAAAAATTGCCTGCCATCATCGAACCATCCGTAATAGCATAACAATCTATTTTTCTATCACACTTTGTTGATTGACTGAGCTATCGGAATAAAAAATGTAATTTTGAGCAATTATTTAAAAATCGGCAAAAGAGATAAATTACACATCGATCATAATAAATGCTTTCTTCCACATACGGTCTGTGAGAAAAGAAATTTAATTTTATTTCCATATTGCTGAGCGCAACACATTTCCCGCAACATGATTAATATTTTATGAATTGCAATCGAATTAACACGCCTTTCGAGCGTTTCAACTCAAAATGTGCACTTTCCGTCATCTCTCGCTTATGGATGGACTGGCTTTCCCACCGCTGAGCGTTTCGAACGCAAGTCAAAACGTTCGAGCAATTACGATAATTGATTGATGGCAGCAAATTGACAACTGAACTGCAACACCGCCATCGGCAAATTTATATATTTTTTCCGTAGCTACTTGTTCCAACATGAGACCGATTGAATTAGCAGACGAGTGTATTTTTTTCCCGAAGCTTGTGGTGCTTGCAATGCTGAAATGAGTTTAGTTCTGCGTGAGGACAGAGGATAAAAAACTGCTGCAGCAGTTGTAATTTGTTTTATTGTGCCACAAATCATGATGCTGCGGTTTTCTTGCTCAGTTTGTTGTTCGTTCTGTCTATGCAGCATTGACAACCTCTTCAGCAATATCACACCGGTTGAAGCTTTTAAAACAGGAGCGGTTTTTGTTTTTCATTGCGTACGCTAATTTCCGGTCGCAAAAAAGGCAGAAAGCTTTGAATAAATTATGATCTGGTGCTCAAACTGTCCATACGATGAAATTATACCCCGCTTACTCAACCCCGTTCCGGTGTAATTCGCAGAAAAAGTCATCACACATTTTTGCGACGGTCCGTTCGAGTTTGCCACGAAATCCTTTCCCTAATCCTTGGGTGGCACGTTTGTTCGTCGGTGCATACCGTAACACTCCCAGGACGGGACGAATGGCTCAAGATCCATTTTAATGGGCTGAAGAAATTTACTGTTATTGCCATTGGGGACACTTTCACCTGCCTGTCCCCTTCACGTGGGGTGCACATGCCCCACGGTCTTGAAGGCAGTGCGATCCCGCGTTGCCGCTGCCGCTAATAAAAATCATAATGAAAATTTTGTTAAATTTCCGGCAACTTTTATCTTCGAGTGATGAAATTTCCATGATTTGTTGCGACTCCGCGTGCGCACCTTGCGCAAGATTGACGACGGCAAGGATGGCTTTCGAGCGTCCGTGCCAGGAAGATGCCGCTAAAAAAGATGGATAATCTGCACGCTGTTATCCTTCTGCGAAACCCGTGTGTCTGTTTGTGCGTACTAGTGCCGTATTTTTAAGTGTCTTCAGCGTTGGACCCACTCTGCCTTATAAGCTTTTTTCTAACCGAACGGTTTCAAACACCTACGCGTGCGGTTACGAGACGTGCCGTAAAATGCGAACAAGAATGGTAACTGCGTCAGGAAGATAGGTAGCTCTTGCGGTTGTTTGCATAGCGTGGGCAGCAAAGAGTATATTCAAGCAACGGTTAGAAATAAAAGCATGCATATAAAAAGTGAGTAAAATTTTTAAATAAACCCATAAAATTACTCGTTTATAATTTTCAAAGGTTTAGGATAAGTAATTACGTAAGATTGCCTAACTATCTGCCAAGTGATTAAAACGTCGTCACTTGGACATCATTCTTTAGTTAATGTAGTCCTGATGGTGTGTGTCCTGTACAAGATTTCCTTCTCTTTTGTTACGTCGGGGAAAATGAAGAAAATGATATCTAAATTTTAAAAGAAAATCCCGTATGCTCTTACCCTTACTTATGTGTTTTTATTGTACTCTGAAGTAATTTTAAATTCCTCGTTGCCCGTTGCGTACGATTAAGTCGTACGATTGGATACATTCACTTTTATTTCGTTAGCAGCTCACGATTCGTGCCGGCTGTCAATTGAAAGCGTTGGAAAAAGCAGCTGTTGGTGATCAAACAAGAGTATTCAATTATATTATGACTTTACTGACTGAATATGACCCCACGGCAAAGGGTGCTTTATTGTCATTGCAAAGAAAATAAAAAGAGTATCCTTCCCGTGAAAGGCCTTGTTCCCTGGGCACAGAATCGTTTCCAGTTTCGATCGGTACGAATACGAAACCAACAAAAAAAAAACAATTCTGGTGCACCAATTTTTTACTCTATCTGACATTTTTGAATCCAGGACACTTAAGCAGCAGGCTATTGAGGGGCAGAAAAATCACACTTTTTGAAACGTCCACCTGGCTCTCACTGGTGGGAATGCGTACATTTCGTTCTTTCCATATGAAAACTCCCTTTATTTTTTATCGACAGGGCTGGAATTCAGTTCATAAATACCGCTGCATCTGACATCGTCCGCACCGAAAAGACCTTTGAAGCGGTTAAAACGTCAGCTTGAAACACAAAACATGAAACACGTGCAAAGGTCAGAACGGCTTTCGGCATGATGTGAGGACTACAACGGCCTTCGAGCGTTCGGAATCTGTTCGTATTTGAAGACCAGCGTCCCCGTACGGATGTCATAAAACGATACACTTTGATTTTGGTTTTGATTTCGGTATGAGTTTATTTGTGCTTCGGGAACAGGTTTATGATAACGGTGGATTCGTTATGGTAGTTTTAAATGCCACTTAACCACAAATTTTATGGTTCTGTTTTGGAAACTGCTTCGATACAATTTTGTTACTGATATTGAAGTGTTAAGGTAGTTTTAATTCAAAATATACAATCATTCAACATGTTGAACAGCTTTTGAATACAAATTCAACAAAGTACAAAAATTAGAAAAGATTTTAAACTCTTCAAACAGTCCTTAGGCATGAAGAATTTCATACACCAAATTTTGCGGCAAAAAAAAACTATACAATAACACGCATTAATTTATTTCTCTTTCAGGTTCACTATTTATAAGGTAAACAAAGCATCAAAGAAAAAGCGGGAAAAATCGTCTGCCAAAAAGGAACGCAAAGCGACCAAAACGTTAGCGATAGTATTAGGTGAGTATGCGAAATATATATGAACGACATTTTTACATGTCTCAAAGTTGGCACGTTAAATAACCTCATCGTCAGGAAACCTCAACAGCGTCAGGAATGAATATAACAACGAAATTCCCTTGAAGCTAAATAAAAATGATAATCGTCCATTGATGCCTTTCGGCACCGGCGTGCAGAAGTAGTAATGCTTTAGTAGTAATAAAAACATCATACATTTACACTTTTGTCCACCGAAAGGCCAATGGAACAGTAAAATGTGTGGTGCAAAAAATTAAATCATAAACGTCCGACATTCCAGCATCAGGACCGAAAGTGGTGCAAACGGTGATGATTTTTTTAATCTCATGCCCGTCACCCGAGTGGTCCTAAAATGTTCCATACCGGTGCTCTCCGGAGATAATTAACCCATGCGCAAAATGCACCCACTGAGTGGATGATTATTTTTTACCGAGAAAAGGTCACACAAAGCGTACATTTAAGTTGCCGCACTTCATTAGCCGTAAAAGTTGCTTTTAAAATTTGGGCTTTCTTTTTTTCAAAAAAAGCTTTCCAACAGACTGTGTTTTGAAATATCACTGCAATGACACACTTCCCACAAACTCAACTCTTCGCCATATTCAACTCATGGTATCGTCTTTTCTAGTTTGGTTCCTATCAGACGCTCGGTCTCTTGTGACTGGTTTGCGCATGTACCAAGAATATCAGGTCCAATTTTGATTGCGTTTGAGTTCCCTGCTCCACGTTTTCACTCGCTATAGTCTTGTTGGTTGTGGCAAATTTTCGCTTTTCCAACGTTTGTCACGTAAGCGATACGTTTCCGTAACGATGTGAGAAAACCTGATGCTTCTGAACGCGGCTGTTCATGACTTCACGGTGCAAAGTGCTGCTAAACATGGTATTGTTTTTCTTTTTGCTCTTCTATTTTTTTTTAAATACCATCGTTAGCTTTTTTGTCCGTTAGTCAGATGGGATAGGCATGATGAGTCTTTTTTCTTATTTTACACTTTCGATTCTGCTCGGTTCATTGTTTTCCAGAGCTTTCGAACGAGTTGGACAGCTCAAACTTTCTGGCAATTTTCGAAGAATTTCACTCTAACGAAAAAGCAATTTGATTTTTTTTCGCGACCGGATCAAACGTTACGATAGTCAGATGATCGATATGCACAACTCAAAACGATCGGTACGGGTATCCGAAAAAGACCGATAGCAATTTTTGCAGCAGATGAAAGATAACGAAAGCTTTCAACTTTACAATTCGGATAATGCGTTTTCAAAATTGGTAGAGACGCGTCACGATTTCGCCATCAGCATTTATGTCAATCACGTTGGAGAAATTACGGGAAAAGTTTTGATGGATGAAAGTCCGATGTACATTTCAGTGAAGTTAGCAATTTGCATTGTTTTAAACAAAATTTTGCAATAGTTTCAAAAGCGTAATAGCGTATTAGCTAAGACATTTGTCAACTTTTGTAATAATGTGATTGCAAGAACAGTGACCTCGTATGTTTTGATAGTCGTTTATTTTAACGGTAGTTACAAATTTTCAAGCTTCATAAATAAATTGCATCGAACGAGGCACATATTATGAAGTACAAACGAGTATTCAATTTAAAATTTTTCAGAAAAATAAGAATATTTGCGAAGCAATTCTTTTATTTCAATTCAACATAACATTCATTCATTTCAACATAATTGAAACAAAACAGCATATTGCGATATTTTTTTTAAGATGAAATTTGCAAGAATGAAGCTGACAGAGTTTCAGTAGCTGTAAATCGTTTATTATATTTTCACCATCCATTAAACTCAATGGATTCTACCGTATCAAATTGCTTGAAGAACACGTACTTAGCATGCTGCTTATCGTGCTGATGAAAGCGAATAAAATACATTTCGAAATACGATACATCTTTGTATCCAATATTTAGTGGCGAAGTTGAAATGAAACTTTTCTATTTAATAAGAGACACAGAATTGAAGTTGAAAATGTCAACAGCAAAGAACATATGATATTTCCGCAGCAAAAACTGCTCCTTCGCAGGGTATGGTTCGTCATTCTGGAGCGACATTGTAACAGTTTGTGTCTCGCACCACAAACTAATTTCTTTCTTTCCTTCTCTGCTTCTTCTCACGCGCTCCCCCTGTCCCCGCCTCCCAGGAGTGTTTCTGTTTTGCTGGGTGCCGTTCTTCACGTGCAACATCATGGACGCGATGTGCGCGAAGCTAGACAAGGACTGCCGGCCGGGTGTCACGATATTCAACCTCACGACGTGGCTCGGCTACATGAACAGCTTTGTTAATCCCGTCATCTACACCATCTTCAATCCGGAGTTCCGTAAGGCGTTCAAAAAGATCATGCACATCGAGTGAGTGGGACGAATCGGTCCGGGCGCCCGGGCGGGCGACCGAGACGAGGACGCCCCGGCCGACCGGGTCGCCGGGAACGGTTGCAGTGTGATGGTCGGTGTAGAGCCGGCGCCCGGACGGCGCAATGCATCCCAGCGCCGCAACGTCACCTGGAGCTAGCCCGAAGCCACCGTCGGGTGCGGGGAGCCGGGACAGCGGGCCACGAAACCGAAACCCGCCAGACCGACACCCGGCTCCGACGGTGGAACAAAGGGCGGTGAAGTGGTGGTCCATGCGCCTGTACAGTCCACGAGCAACCGGTGCTCCGACGAACCCGGTGGCAAAAAGGACATCCACAAGCCGAAAGGTAGGGGGCCATTTTATTTATTTGTTGCAAACCACCGCCGGGCGGTTGAAAACTCTCCGGAACTGGATCGAAGCCCTGTCATCGTGTAGGACGCACGGTGTGCAGCTGTATTTATTCTTCAACTCAGATGGCTAGTGATGCTGACGGAGCAGACGCTGCAGCAGGAGACAGGAGCAGGCGTCGGTCGGTGGTTAAGTAAACCCTACACCCACAGACGCGGGCCTGGCTGCTGTGGAACGTAGTCCTGTAAACCAGCTGCTGCGTTCCCAGCGTGCCAAAGTGGCAAACATATCGGCACAAGCACACACAGTACGACCGGGTACCAATAAATCCTTCAATTTCATCCGGTGCGATCATCCGCAAGGATGACGGCTCTTCACACGCCTCAACCCACCCACCTGTTGGTGGGCGTTGGTGGTGAAAAGCTGTCGGCCGATAGTTCCGGTGTGTGGGTTATGTTTTCCTTTCCGTGTTTAGTTACAGTCCATCGATGCCGGTTCGATTTCATACGCCGAATCGATTTCCCGCGATCCAGCCACCTAGGATATAAACAAATATATGACGAAACTATCTCACGGATAATAATGAGGTAGCACGCGATAGGAAGATGTGTAGATAGTGTTATCGTCCACCGGCAGTGGATATTCGTGCCAAACGCGAATACAAGCCTGGCACATCGATAGCTGGGTCGGGGAAAAAATGCAACAACAAAAAAGTTTAACAAAAAAAAATTAAAGTCAAACCAAACCTCCTCTATCGATGTAAAACCGTAGCAAATTCGTCCTTCTCGTCCTTTTGTAAAAAAAAGTAATACAAATCAAACCAACAACGACAACAACTTGCATGAGGATGGATGGAGTCGCTAAAAAAAACGCGTGGAAAACCGGACGTTCCGAATGTAAAATAGAGCTAGTGGCAGATAGATGTTAACAAGTCGAAAAAAAAGTCTCGTACGCATGTTTCCATGTAGCGGTTAGTGTCGATAGTTTTATTTTGTTGGTTTCCATGGGAGTCTATTTTGCTCCGCAACTTTAACACGTCGCCTCGGCTGAGCACTGTACATATCGGTTCAGCAGCACACATAAACTTTATAGTTCTGCGCACGTAGGAATAGTAGCTCAGGCGCGTGTATAATGTATGCAACAAATCAACAGATGCAACGACAACGACGTAGCGCTCGTTTTACTCTTCTTTTTGTTTCTTTTGTTTTGCATCTGCAATGCAAAACCAATTTAAATTCAAAACTAATCACGCCGAAAAAGCGAGAGGATACATGCACAGAGTTTAGGTAGCCTTGGCTTGCGGCTACTAATCTAGCTACTAGCTTGCTCACACGCTCGCTCTCGTCCTGTTCCGCGACACATATTTTCTAATTCAAAACGCAAAAACACACACACAAACCAAACCAAATCAAACCAAAAACAAAAAAACTAACGCAAACGCAAACCAAAGTGAAAGACAAAAAATTGAGATTAGTGTTTAGGTGTGGCAAACGGGTGGAGAATCCGGTTGTCTATCCGGCCGCGTGATCGGTGCCAGAAGGTGGGCCACCTTCTACAGGACGACCAATCCGGGGACGAAGGATTCCGTTTTGCCACGTAACATTTGTAAATGCAGTTAGTAGGGTAGGGGAGATAGCTACCGGGGAGGGGTTTCCGGGAACACTTTACATGCGGTAAGAAATAGTTTTAGTGACACATTGTAGGAAATTTCATTAATTTTTTAATAGAGAAAAATGTTAGCGTACACACACATCGTAGAGAAAACAAATAGTATGCCTAAAGCGGAAGGTATTTTACCAACAATATGTACTGAACTAACGGATAGGAAATACGAGTAAGAAGGATTCGAAGAACGCTTTCATGAAATTGCCCTCAAACACACCAGCACACACACATACACGCTAGAAACGACATGAAAATTTCAAGCTCAGTACAAATTTTTCAATAAGACACTCGAAAGTCATCTCCCCAATCTCCAGCAGACCTTTATAAGTGAACCTGTATGGGTGTGTGTGTGTATGTCTGTGTGCTTGTGCTTGTATGAGTGTATCCGAATCATCAAATGATCAAGACATGATGTAAAAAAACCCTCCCTAAGCTCCTTCTAATGTTATGCAACACAGTAGCAGTAACAGCATTAGAGCAACCGTTTTTTGTTATCGCTCGTAGGAATAAATTAATCAAGTGTAAATACTACTGTTAAACGGCATTTCTCGACGCCCATGCGAGAACGCTAGCACCCTGTCTAGCCCGAAGGACGCGGTATAGAAAGTGAACTAAGTTAGCAAAACTTATCCAACTGTGACCCCTCAGCTTTGTCGCTAATATTGTTTACGTTTTAAGCTCGTTCCGATAGTTTAATCAACTGTTACGATTGAGAATATTGTTTAAAGACTGTCCAATTTGGAATTTACTAGAACCATAAGCTGCGAACCAATCGGTGCTCAAAGCGGCGTGAAAGCGACAAAACCGAACCGATCCCTAAAAGGCTGGTGTTTTGTTCAATTTGTTCTGGAATGTGTGCGAGGGGCGAACGTGAAAATCGATTGCAAAAAAACAAAAATCTAGTGCGTACTACAAAACGAATTTCGGAGTGACAAAATTGAGCATTCGAATGAATTTGCATTATTGATTGTTGCTTGTGCCACTTTCATATAATTTTATTGGTTTAACGAACTCACGTTGTGTGCTTTAGGAGGTTTTTAGGAATCGAATTCCAGAGAGTTGAACATGAATTAAAGAATTTCGCTTTTTTTGCAGAAAATTTTAACATTTTTGTCGTCTCGTTTTCAGTATTCCATACGACTGCACGAGGCAAGCATTTCCAGTGAAGCATTTCAATAAATCCGCACGGATGTTCTCCACGGTTTTTCATCGGCATTTTTATGGCACAAAATTTGGGCCCTTAAAATACCGAATACAACCCAACGCTGGGTAAAGGACCGTCAACGATGGCACTTGCAAAAATCAGTCTGCGACAGTTTACGTTCAATCAGATCTTCCTAACCAGGAGGGGTTCAACCCTTGACCTTATCCGGTTCACTAATCCAAATCCTCAATTTCCCTTTCACAGTGCCTGTTTTGCGGAAACAAGTTGAATGGGAAAACTCTGCGTAAAGTTTCCTCTGCCTTTTTCGATGCAAAAAGAGCGAAAAAAGAAGAGCGATATGCAGGACGAAGAAAAAGAAGGAGAAAGATAACACAGAACCCACTGATTCAGAGAAGTCTATGCTGCTCGACTTGCTGACGTTTATCTGTTCCCGCTTGTTTTTGCGGATGCTACGATCGAGATCAGTTCATGGAATGTTTGTCGAGCGTGGTTGCGTTGCGGTTGTATTGTTTGGTCAAATTAATTTGTCATCCACCACGTGAACTTCACCCGCCTTGTCTAAACGGGGGTAAAAAAAGGTCTCCCCCACTAATCTCTCTCTTCGGTACCTTAAAAAACGTCATATCAGATTCACGTTGCGTTCGATCGCAAAACCCGGATGAGCGAATGTACAAGAAACTACGACAGGATACATACAAAAAGTGTAACCATTAATTTATCAACTCGGGCTGGCTCGGTACGCTGTTTTCATTACATCCCCGGCGGGTTTTGACTTTTCTGAAAGGTTTCCGGTGCTTTTTTATGCGTGATTTTTTTTTCATTTTGTTCGCGGAAAACACTGGTATTTTATAATGACCGTTTCCTAGCGTTTGCTTCGAAATGGAACACTCCGTGATCCTAACTTCCTCGCGCTGACTTCAGGTGAGGTACGGTAGTTACCCCGAAAGCAGCGCAAAAAAAATCGTCTAGGAAAGAAACTGAACAAATTCGAGGTTTGTTTTCTTCTCGATGGCGAGCTGAGCTGACAACAACCACGAGACAACAACAACGGTCCCAAGGAAGCAGGAAAGAAGAAAGCAAACCACCTAACAGGACACACTTTCGGGCAGGGATTTTAATTTCTGAACGCATTAATCACCTGTCACCGTCCGATGTCCGGGTTGCTACGGTAGGGACCAGTTACTTTTGAATGGCTGCCATGTTTTTTTGTTTGTTTCGTCGGTTGCCGCTTCGTCCTGGAATATTGTCACCGGATTTAGGTTTCCGGTGGTCACTCGGTCGCAGATAGATAGAAAGAAAAGCAAAAAAATCGGTTTTGATTCTCCGAAAAGGCTGACCAAAGAATGAAGAATTGCGTACCAGTGTGGGCGGCAAAACCTTTGTCAATGTTGCGGGGTGTAAAAGTTCTTTTCCTTCAGGCAACAGCTACGAGCTGAATAAAAAAAAACACATTCTCAATTCTTTCGATATCTTGAACGATACTAGGGACAGAGAAGTTTTTGTCACCGTCAATACAAGCGGTGTGCTGAAATGTGTTCAAATTCTTATTCTGTTCGTTGAAATTTTGAACGATTTTTTGTTTCTCCACATTTCATCCAGGCTCGATAAAACTAGTCGTTTCCTTTCTGGCTTCCGCTCGATTCGTGTCGGCTTTGGATGGTTGGATCACATTCCGGCGCGTTTTGTTACTTTCAGTCACGTAAAACGCATTACTGCAGTGTCCTGGTTTTCCATTTCTACGAGGAGTGTTTTCTTTTCTTCTTATTAAAAAAATTGGGTTGCAAAAGGGAAAAGAAAACAGCGTAACGAATTACAGTAGAGCGGAAACCTGGTAGAAGAAAGATACGAAAGCAAAATAAAAAATTCTTTCACCTAGTTTTAAAACAGTGAAATTAAACGTTTACTTTTTGGGCAATGATGAGGAAAACTTTAAGCATTGTCGTCAAAAAAAAACCTGAAACGACTCGCAAGTTAACTGACACCGGGAAACACTAGTTCCAGTTTGCATGGTAGCGTAAAAAACATGCTCGCGCGAATTTTTTTTTACCGTAGCAAATGATATGATAAGTTTTTTTTACCCTTCCTTCATGGTTGCATGACCCGAATCTATAAATCGTGGATCGTTTAGCAAACACCACGCCAACGTTTATGGTAGGGCTAACGAAATTTGGCACACA
>JXXB01005804.1:0-12401 GCA_000956275.1 Anopheles koliensis
TTTTAAAAATTATTTTTTATACAAAGTTTAACAAGATTCATATCATGTGCACAACAGAGTTTATATGGGTTTTATCAGCAATCATTTCAATATGAACCTGCTTATCATTGCGTTCTAGGTAGCTAACAAAAACATTCTTAACGAAGTTTCATCAATAGCACGCACATTTACTAATCCCACTACTTCACGATATCAGTGACACCAAGCCGATTTGAATAGAGGACCTTTTACAGCGGACGAAACGTGCACGGAAGGTCTTGCGTGAACCTTCATTTTCTTGATCTAATTGATACACATCTCATCCGATTTGAAGCAAAAATTCTGCAACCTCTGAAATACAATCAGCTTAATGGATGAAAGATTATACATTCCTACATAAAATACTCCTCCCCATCGCTTCCTTGCCTCTCTTGCCGACATAATTATACACAACGGCCGACCTTTAACCCTTCTAACGGAATAACCAGCGAATGGATCAGAACCTTGCTTGGGTAAGCTATAAGGTTAGGAATACCCTTTTCACAAAACTTCATCTCTTACCTAGCAACCGCTCAACCCTCCGACCCAGCGACTGGCTACTGAAAGCCGCATTACGATAGACCTGAGCCACGGCACCAAATACTCCAAAACTCATCGCAACCATACGCTGCATCCGCCTTGAATGGCACCTTACAAGGAACCACCGGCTTCTTATATCGACCATTGCTAGCAACAAGCTCGTATTACTTCATTATCACTACGTTCCTACACGTTCATCCAAGAAAAAGGATCAAAAAGAAGGTCAACATGACGTTTCCAAAGATTCGAGGTTCTGTATCGAGAGGGTTAAAGAAGAAGCTCACACACCTCGGCAAGATGGTCCGGGTGGATATAAAACCAATTTCAATTAACCTTGCCTCATTATACTCCAATCGGTTAGTATTCTGTGTGGGTACCAAGGATGGAGCGAAGCATTGCAGAAGCTTAGCAACCAGTCAACCACCAGCAAGTTCCGTACACTAAGCCCCCATATCATCGACCTATCACCTCCTATCGAATATGACTGCAATTAAGCGTTCAATAAACACGAGCTCAGAGGCAAAACAACACATTTTCCCTGCGACATTGTTGCATAGTCACATCGTTTACGACTATCGCATTCTCAGCACTAATCCGGCGGGCCGGGTACTAACCGGCCAAAAGAAACAACTGCGCGACACTAAAATTAGACTGACAATCAGACTATCTTCCATATATCCACGCCCGGTCTGCTTTTTCAAACGATTCATTTGGGCCACACAAAAACGTTGGTACTTGGGTGTCTCGAAGTCATATGTGCGCAGGAATCGTCGCTTGTCATGTGCGTCTCACATGACGACCATAATCCGCACCAAACTTGACGTTCGCATCGGAAGACAACAAATTTAACGAGCGTACCCGCACGTAGCGTGCCAATTCCGTACTTTTTGTCATCCCTTCTGCGGACCGATTGCATTGGTGATGCAAACGAAATCCGGGTGTCGGCTGAAGATCGGTAAGGAGACGGTCATATAGCAGACGCCTCTGTTTACATGGCCAGACGTCGTACCCCCGATTCCGTCCGGGATTCTGATGTAGCTAAAATTAGATTGAACACTATTAGTTTGCGGTTTCCATAGTTTGCACGCATTGATGTACGGGACGCACTTTACCCAATTTCAACCGGAGTTTCACTGCCGCTGACGATTACTATGATATATCGGTTTCTAAGCTAATACAACAGCACCGACGTGCATTCCTCCTTATCGCGCCTCCGGGTGCGCAGAAGAAGCGAGACCACATTACGGATACCGTCTGCCAGTCGCCGATGACTAGCTGCAGACAGACAGCATAACAACAGGTGGAAGATGGACGGTTCGAAGGGAAGATTTATTTACATGCTTAAATTTGCGCTCATCGTTGCAGACACGCTTGATTATTATTGCATTATTTGTGGCGTTTGGAAGCATTCCTAAAATAATACAATTACTCGAGTATTTTGGCTCGGAAATTGGATGGTTCAAACGGCAAGCCGGGACTACACTGTAATGCACTCATGCCGTACGGGTTTCTTTCAATGAGAATTTGCAACGGTTAAACGATTCTGCAGCTTGACTCGAATAAATAACATTCGCCGAGTAAATCATCTAGAGACCGTGTTTATTTTCAGTGCAGTGCTCAATGGTACAAGGTTGTACAGTACGTCCATCCGTGTTGCAAATTAATGATTGATGTAGGCACAATTTCTTCCCATTCGAAGTTGTTGGATCCGTGTTTCTATCCTAGGCACGATGTTAAGTAAGTCAGTTTTTAGCAGTTTTATAGCAGAACAAAACTGCCAACGACATTCACGTGATTTATGCAATTCAAAGCGCAGCAACCGGTTCGCCGTTGAGATAATCCGTAACCAAATCCATAAGCTCGTCCGCCAGGCTTACATACCTGGTTTTAAGAAGCGTCTTTCCTCCGCAAACACATCACCTCACCTACCAAGTATTATTATTCTGAAATTGTCATACTCAATGGCATTTAAACGCGTGTGGTTACACCGCGAAAAGCGGCCGCAGCTGAGTACCGTCTTCACTGGAAACGCAGCGTGGAACGCCCCGGCAGAAGAAAACATAACTTGGGACGGTACTTACAGTAAAGGGCGGCGGCTTACTTAAGTCTAATGAGGCACCAGTGTGTCGTAATGCTGGCGTGTAGTTATACTAAGTACCCGTTGCAGGCAGCAAATACGGGCGCTTTTCTCTGTCGCTCGTGCCGCTACCGACGGTGTGCAAAATCGCCGCAGGATGAAAACTATTCACCTTTTTCGCTAAAAACCGCGGCATCTACTCGCGTCAAGCACTACCTTGACCAACTCTCGCAAACGGTAGAATGATGAGTAAGGGTAAGCGCCTTACCATTTCTTAAGAAAGTGTAATCTAATTAAAATTAATTGAAAAGTAATTTAAATATGCTTTAACACTATAGTATAGAATAAAAGGCACACGATGCCACTAGTTCATCAATTCACCTAATGCCAGAATGCGAACGCTTGTAGCAAGCATGCAAGTTTAAACAAGGGACTGAGTTAAATATTGATTTTTTGGTTGAAGCTTACACGCACAAAGCAGCCAGAATTGTAGCACGGACTAAGGTTCTATGCCAAAAATGAAAATAATTAATTCAAGACGACAGTTAGGACTTCACAACATTTGGCAGAAAATGATTTGAAATAAAATATAATATATTATAACTTATTGCAGCTTGTAACTACTGAAAAATTGTACTATTTCCTAGCAAAAAAATGCCCACATTAATTAATTATACATTCACCTACAACACTACTGTTACAATACTGTATCTTAGCGCGCTGTTCTTGATCCAAAAAAAACGGGATTAACAAAGAAAATCAGTGCACAACTAGTGATTAATACTCTATCAGCTTAAGTATTATTTAGAACATCTAGATGCCTAGGTTGCTCTCGACATTCCATAGACTTACAATATATAAAATATGCAGTCCGCATTTAAAAATGCATTTTAAACCGTAAACATGTGAACTACATTAATGTCACTAGACTACTACGCTAATTACGATTTTTAAACTGTCTGTCTGCCATTGATTGTATTATAAGTAGCATACGGTATTATTTTAAAACTAAACCATTTTTAAGAAAAATGTAACGAATACCGTAGTTCAGTGATGCAAAACCATTACACAAAACCTACCCCAAAGAAATCGAGTAAATCACAGTTAACGCAAAAGTGGAGATAAAAAAATCTGTTAAACAATCACGACCCAACACTTACGAACCACACAGCAACATCACATACAACAGTGACGACGGGCTCGATCCTCGTGTACGGCTCAGGGTTCTGTAACGTTTTTCTGGTCGGTCAGCGTTCGGTCAACGATTTTACGTCCAGCCATTTTCCTTGGGATCAGCTATTTTTGCATAGCGTTTGAAAAGCAAGCGGACCGTCGCTTTAGGTTATCCTTTTTCCAAAGCGAAAAGCCTAACGACAAAGTCCGCGTGGACCATCCGCACCGCTGACCATTTATTTAAACACAAAACCATTGCATCACACGGTCCCGAAACGGTTGCCTACTTTTCGCCCCCGCCACATCACACCATGGGCAATATCCTAGCACCGAAAGGATATTGGAGAAAACTATGAAACCGTGCACCAGTGTAATCCGCGGTTGAACGCTTGTTAGCCATTCCGCTAAAGGGTACCACCGTATATAGCTAACCCAACCGGACGGTAACGACCGTCGTCAGCATGTGATAATGCTATCGTGTGTTTCTCGTTCACTATGGCCAAATAGGCGATGTCAGCTGTTTAGTTCTTGGGTAGCCACAAAGCATTCGATAAATGGAAAAAATTGAAATGTTAACAAGTATGATACTAGATTTACAAACGATTTTTGTATAAAAAATTTAATTTGTGTAAACATTTGTTTATGTTACCGAAGGATGATGAAATTGTTATAACTATTTATTTTTAAAAAATCCGTCCTCCTCAAAAGGAGTCAATCCATAGGAAATAAATAGTAAACAACTTCTTTCTGGCTGATAAAACACAGAACTCAAATCCCTTACTCATTTGCTTGAATAGCAGCCACCCTGAACGCCACATCCCCAGGGAGACCCATTCAAAATGATCACCCATCCATTGGTCGTCTCGTGGGAGACCATTTTTATCTCACTGCTGCTTCACTCACTCTCGGCATGAAAACAGCTTCGCCACCATTTTATTTCCCAACAAACCAAAAGGCCATCTCAAAAAGTCAAACTAGCTGTAAAAGGTTCGACGCTTTGATGCAACCACATTTACATAATTTCATTGCTTCGGTCTGATGCGGGTGCGCTCGGTTTCAGCGATGACAGGCAGCAGGAGTAGTGAGTTCCAATGCATGTTTTCCCTGACCATGCCGACCTTCCTGAATACTAATCGAATGCCGTTAGCACGAGTCCGTGACGAAAATTCTAACGGCTTTTCGTACGCAATATAAAACATTAAATGATGTTTGATGGGGTACGATTTTGCCTGACCCTTCCTCAGCTGCCCTTGTTTTGTGGTTGAAGCAAAGATTCTTGCCGTGTTGGTAGCTAATTAACAATGTTTGTGGTTTACGTTGGTCGTCGCAGGACATTTTGAAACAGCTTAAGGTGAAACATCTCAAATATATTGCCATTCCACCAGCGACGTGTTTTATATGTAAATGAATACAAATTTGTTTTTTTAAAGCGATTTTTTAAGAAGCAAACGACTCTACCCTACCAGTAATGACGTACAGTAGAAACCTAACCATGCAAAAAAAAAATCGTTATATATATGATGCCATCAAACTATGCTAGCCATAAAGTCTGACTTAAATTAAAGAGAAAACCACACCAATTCTGCGGGGGAATCAATTGAAAGTGAGTCGTCGCGACTACCGCGATCCCCAAAAGAGTTGCGATTGGTTTTGTATTGGAATTCGAGCCGAAGGCTTATCCAAATTGCTTTCCGTTGCACTGCCCGCCCAAAAGTTCCACACTGAACGACTTTTTTTTTTGGTCACAGCTTACGAAAAACTCATACACACAACGTATGCTTCGAAGAAACCAATGTAGGATCATCGTGCGCTTGCTAGCTTGTTGGTGCTTTATTTATAGCCTTCTGCTGCACCGTCAACACTTTTAGCTTCGACCGGACCAACCTACAGGCCAGCCGGTGTATGCACCGCTACGGCCCATAAGCCATGCCTTGAGCTTCGCTATCGGTCTCTACCGGTAGCGAGGGGGACTGGGAAAAAAAATCTATTTCCTCCAAAACGAAAGTCGCATCCATGCACTCCCCAAGGACAACGGTTTTGACATTCAATACAGGCTCGACGCTCTGTACACTAGGCGCGCGTTTTTCGGCGCAAACGTGGGGCTATGGTGCCAATCGAGCCATGAGCAAAGCGAGAGCCGGGACCGTCGGGAATGAATTCATGACCATCGTCCCAGTGTCATCTATGTCTTTTGTATCTCTCTAAACATCCTGCACGAGCATACCAAGCCGTCGACTAGTTTAGCAGTTCCGGTTATTCACCTACCAATAGTTGGAGGATAGCTGGAACACGGTTCTGGATAAGATTACGGGGGTTGAGTTTTAGTTGCGAGAAAGGCGCAGCTATACAAGGAACACGGAACAAGAGTGGATGACCTATGCGAAGCCAACCATAGCTTTACACTTGTGGATTTATACAGAGAAATAGTGAGATGAATGGTGTTTTTATTTAAAATAATAATCTAAAAAATAAAATAAAAAACACAGTAATCATAAGATTGGTTTATAAAACTATATCATTATTTATTTTAAACAATATTTTTACTTTTTATTGTACTAGCATACGATATATCTATTTGTAACATATTTACGACAAAAACAGTTTAAAATCAAAGAAGCTTCTTCTATTTTGTTATGACTTAAAAAAGATTAATTTTCAGGGAGATGTTATTTATATTTATATATTTATTAAAGCGGCTCGATGATGTAGTGGTAGCATCGCCGGTACCAAGGACGGAACCAGTACCATGTTCCCATTCGGATGTTACTCCGTCTTCCCCTAACAAGGAGCTACTAAACAGCTATGAAGGTAAAATCAGTCTAGTAAGCCGGAAAAATGGCTGAAAAGACTTCGATCGTTTGCCAAAGAGAAGAAGATGTTATTTATAAGGCAGGTTTTTCCATAATTGATGTAAATAATTTTAACCACACAATCAGTTTTTTATACTTTACTGGTATTGATCTTCTTTGTTACATCGTGCCAGAGTTCGTTCTTCAAAGAAACATTATGTCTACTCTGAGTGTGTTTAGATATTTTACCTTTTTTGAGCTTATAGGTCACTGGATGTACCTGTGATCTAATTACTATGTTCCACTAGAGCAAGTTACCAAGCAACACACCACGTGTAGTTACTGTAAAACTTACCTATCCTTGAACTTCACTAGAACCGCCCGGCACGGCGTGTTTTTAATCGCATTCAACATTTCTGTGCTGGAATCCATAAGCGCATACAAGCAAAAGTGATGTATTTTTTAAAAATAAATCATTTTTCAAATAATGTAGAAAACAGTTATTTCAATTGGAAACTGGCGATTTTTTTACTGGTTCTTGAAATTTTAATTATTTCGTTAGCTACGTAAATAACGTTGTAATTTATTTGTGACCACCTCAGTCTACTAAAACAAGCTTAGCCAAAATATCACATTACTTTCACGTTACACATAAGATTATTGGTTTTAAATATGTTTAAGGATCACACCGAATTCATTTGGAATTTAAGTTAGATTCAATCTTTTCTTTTTTATATAAACAAATTATAAAAAATGGTAAATTTCGTAATTTCCAAACTTAAGAAAACTTTCATTTGCCATTACAACGCTCAACACTGTATATGGCGCTTAAACCTGAGAAGCCAAGTTTCCAATCGACGCTTCTGCTTCCGGTTTCGAGTGGAAGCAAATTTAGCACCTCCATCGATCACACTTCGAATGAATAGCGCTACACGATGCGACAGGTTCCGATGGCCGAAAAAGTTACCTATCGGGATATCTTGCCCCATATCCACACAGAATCGGGTCGGATGTTCGACGATTTTATGACTCCGGCACAATCAAACTGTATACCGCCGTCCGTCGGAATCATCTTGTTACCCCAACTTCCCAACGCATGCACCAGCGCACGGTGTTAAATCTTCTAGCTTAAAACAAGCGAGTATCCCGGCTTCGGTTTCGATTGTGCACTTTGTAGTGTCGATGTCTCTGGTTTACGATAGGAACGTCGGCTATCGACCGTTGGAGACTGCATTCCGGCTATATCGAACGCACTAACACACACACGCCATGTGTCTATTCTAAGCGAAACTGATCGCAGAATTATTGCCAGTGAGCCCAGTTCCTATCGACATTCATGAGGCAAGGGTGTGAGGCGAATCAAGAGCTTCTATTTTCGAACCAAGAATCATAGATTCTTCTTTGCGTTCAAACACACGCACTGCTGTCCGGAATATGTGCCCGCAAGCACATTCTTGAAATCCCAAAGCACACTGACCATACAGACGATTCATTTTTCAAGGCCCATTGGGGCTGCTTTGATTGCCTTTTCCATCTTCGGTTACATTTATGTGCGCCATTCGCCAAACGCCAACCCCCGAGACTGGTTTCTTAATGCAAAGACTCCTTCTTTCCTTACTGTGCGCTTATGCTCGATTCGCCAAAAATAGATCAAAATTTGATGCAATAAAATTTTTAAGAGTATCATAAACGTGATCTAAAAGCATCATTTTTGGAGCTACAGTCTGTACAGCTCCACAGATTGCTACATCTTAATGGTTACATCCATTAATGGATTAATGGTTTGAACGCTGCTGCTACTTTCATGTTTTCAATCAATATCATTTCGATTAAAACCAATCGGATTACTTTAGAGAAAAAAATATTGATCCTAAATTTTAACTGTTTTAGCTGAAAACAATACGAAAAATCCAACCTCAACCAGAGAACGGAGACAGATGTAGAACGAAATAATTCATTCAAAATTATTTGACGGTGTTGCGATGGGACAGCTATACGACTCAAAACATTGCCATAAATCATTTAGAAACGCAACACAAACCACCACCCATCAACACCTCCTTGGTTGTTTAGCATGTCATAACGGCGAGTTTGTTGCGTTGCCGTCAACAACGACACCATCCTCAACGGGACTCATTTTCCTGTAAAAGTCCATTAACCATCCTTAATGTTCAGCTGGACTTACAAGAATCACGTACCAGCAGAAACAATATGCATTCGTTAGCGTACATTTACGGCGCTCTGCCGGCAGCGCTCCCTCGGCTAGCTGACGAAATGCCTATTTAAACATTATGGCACCGAGACGCATTCAGCACGAAATGGATTCCGTTTAATTAGTCTCCATTCCTTAATTACACGTGCGGTTGACCCTTACCGCCCCCTCCAAACCCCCGCTCTACCCACTGCCGGGCGTATTTTTCCCGCCGTGTATTGTGTTGTCCCTACTGTTCTCTGCCGTTCTCTTCCCAAAAGAAGTTTATTAAAAGTTACATGAACCAGCACCCAAATTGCTCCACCTCAATTGCGCAGCCCTGAGGGTAGCTGGAGGGTAGCTAGCGAAACGCTCACGCAACCTCCCGTGCCGTCTCCTATCGGGATCGGATTTAAACGATCAATTAAATAAATTTCTCACTCGTGCGAAACGATGCGAGAGGGCGGTGGGTTTCGTCTTCGAAGAGCACCCACAAATGCAGGGCGAATCCGTCTCAGGGCATCGTTTCGCATTCTACCAGAAAGCACCGGCACAGCAGGTTTACCGCCGGTCCCATCGGTCACAGCCGATGCGAAATGCTTTCACTGAACCGTTCCTAATCAAATGCGGTTACCGGGACCGGTACCCTACGTTTCTGCACCGGACCTTCCTAGTAAGGAAAATGGAAACTTTCTTATTAAAACAATCTCAACAGCTTCTTCCGATCCTGTTCCTGCGTTCCAAGTGAATTCGTCTGTTTTGCTCCCCGAGCTTCACGTACGAATACATTCTCTCGATCTGGCGATTGTCGGGGAAGCATTAATCCACTTGAGAAACCATTTCCTTCCTACCCCAGCCGGAGCGCATGTCGTGCTAGTTATTGCGCTTAAGCAGTGCGGCGATGAATGTACATGCACGAACAACCTCTACATTTTAATGATAAGTACGGTACCGCGTGTGACCCGTCTCATGAAATAGGTTCAGTTTAGAGCAGGCTCCTGAAATTATTTACAATAATTACTGTGTTATCGTATGAAAACTGCGCTCACAAGGCAGCCTTCAATTTGGCTACCTCTGAGCGTACAAGGCAAATAGCAACATAAAAGTATGATACCCATATCCATCCGATCCATTCGGTATAGCAGGAATCATTTTACGTTTCCCTCTAGCACTCTTCATCCAACTTTATTGCCCAAACATCACCACGTGCTCAACTGGTGCCATGCTGTATTTGTAATTCAGTTTTATTTTAAGACTGCCGTAATCTCTCCTCCCCATTTGGAAACATGTTCCACAACTACTAGCATCTCAAGCACTGTCTTAACGATTTCGATTTTAAATTAAATTCTTCATTATTCCTCGAGTGCACGTTTCAGATGAAACAAAATACCATTCGCAACTAGATTACATAAAACTGTTCAATCCATACATTGTAACGAACCCAGAAAGTGCCAATCAATTTTGAAAACGTTGTAGGAAGTAGGATGTTTGCAGACTTTATGTAACTTAACTTCTTTTAGAGTCATATATGTCAAGTAAAAACGATACCTAAAATTTATGATAACAATGCATGCCACCAGATCAGACATCAGATTACCACCCATTCGTTACGAAAAGAATGTGACACTTTTTTATGTCACGCAACAACGCTTTTCTAAATCGGAATGTATTAGAAGTAACGCAGTTGGCCATCGCTGTCTACATGGTGCAAAACGAGCAGTATCCCGGCATGGGCATGGATAGTGTTATCTGATGAAATATAGGTCCAAAGCTGTAAATTAATTGTAAACAATCCCGTCAGCAGATGTTGCTATACCAGCCTCCAAATCACCAAAAAGACTTTCCCTCCAGGGTCATTCCGTACAGCAAGGTTGAGTCGGGCAACAATGGTGCCTGCTCAGCAACAGCCTACACCAGACATGTTGGAAGACAAGAATACACGACAGCTTGCGTCAACATGATAGAACTTTGTCACGCCTCGTCAAGTGGTGAAAAGGATAATTGCATCGTCTGGTGTGCTGTCGGTAACCAGCCAGAAATCACTTATGCGGCGTCGAAAAACATACGGAAGATTTGAACGATGTTAATTTCCGGCCTACTATGCTCCATACATGTATATGTTATCGCAGGTCCTATGTCTGGCTGAGCAATGGGAAAATCGTCACTTTACTCACGAAAAATTATAATTTGAAACGATCATGTAATAATCATTCGATGTTTATATTAACAAAATTGTTAACATAAAATAAGTTCTGGCGAAAATGACGAAACGGGTAAGTAAATAACCACTGGCTCTATATTATCCGTACAATCCATACACCAGTATGTTTTACAAATGTGTAGAACACATCATTCACCCAAAATCTAATATTGATTAGATTGTTTAATTTATTCATGGTTACATATATTTACATGGTATTTATGGTTACATATATGTTAACGATTAATCAAGTTTAACACATATTTTTCTTATAGAAAAGTTTTTGAATAAATTCAGATTTTTATTTAACTTTATACAATATTTGTGTACCTAAACTATTTGCTTTTTATAATAAATCAATGGAATAAAACATGTCTCAAATACTTAGAAGTTCACGTAATTTAATTAATAAATAGACACAATAACGGTACGATCAAACTTTTGCACTCACCTCTAATAAAACGACCTCCTCGAACCAAACGACTTCTTTTGCTGCCTCCTCATCGGTCGGTGGTGGAGTAAAGCATTGTCGTAGTACTACAATGTTTTCCTCGTCCACCGTGCTGTAGTGGCCATGCTGAGTTTGAGCATGCCGTAAACGTGGCTCTGAATCTGCCGGCTGTACAGCACAATCTCCTTCCATCTTTGCTTCTGCTTGGTGCATTTGTTTTCGAAACAGATATCCACTGTACACTATAATGACACTCAACACGATTTTAGAACTCTTTCCACTGTATGAAGTAGCTCAAACTTTATATACACCAATGTTTTGATTGGTAGAACTAATAAAACTTTTTTAGAGTATGTTAAATACCGGTACAACTATTGAACAACGTGCCGCTAAAAACACCACACCGCAATGTTTGTAAACAAAAGATGACAGCACGGTCGTGCGTTTGACGTAGGATCGGTTTATAGATGTGGGTTAACGAGTCGACTGTACAGTGCTGAACACTAAAATATGCCTGAAAAATACGTGTTTGTTCTTTAATGAAAAAGCAAACCAAATGAAATTGAACTCTATATCGTAAAACTAAAATGTATATGTTTACATACATTCTTTGAAAATCTCAAAAATGGAAAACAGATAAACTCGTGCATGAAGTATTCGATTCAAAGTAACGAGTACGATTCACGTACATGGATGGTTGGATGGATTCGCATTTAGAAAAACTTAACAAAAAACAATATTTGGGGAATTTGTGTTACATACACAAAAAATTAAAATAAATTTAAAGTTTCAAAACATACTCGTTACTTTAAAAATTTCGAGCAGAAGCGGAAGAGTAGATCAAAACAGACTTATCTAGTAAATAATGAATGTGATATTCCTTGTAATAGGCCATCACTTCTTATTTACTCTTTTATTTACTCCACTCAATCAAAGTCTCTTTCTCTCTCTCACTCTCTCTC
>JXXB01005821.1:0-14790 GCA_000956275.1 Anopheles koliensis
TTATTTAGAACCATTCAATCGCACCGAGCTTAGTCTACACTCCATGTTACAAGTGTTTCAAAGATTTCCAAAAGAGGAAAAGAAAGAAACAAAAATCCCAGCTCGTTCCGATCGCACCGCCGACGACGAACCGGGCCTGTGTTTTGGCTGTCGAAACTTTGACGATTGAATTGACTGCCGTCACCCACTCGTTGCGTTTCCTTGATCGTCGCAACGCAGGTTCTCACCCTTTCCATCTCGTTCTCTCTACCCAAAGATCGTAGGACCACCAATCAAACCATACGGGAAGCGTATGCATCCCTAGGAGGGAAAACTAAGGAATGGAAATTTGTATTCCCTTCGCTTAAATATAGGTGTGTTCTTCAAAAATCTGTCAATAATTTTCTGTTCGAAGTCGATTATTATCTTATTATATTTGCGTTGCCCTCCCCCAGGGGCAGGCGTTTCAATGTTGCCGGTTTGTCGGTCGGCTGTTTTGCTGCTACTTCCCTTGAAGGAAAGATTGCCGTTGTTTGGTTGTTGCTTTTTAATTCATTCCCGCAGTTCGTTCCCAAATCTTCGTTACTCTCTCTGGGGCGATCTGGGGGTTAAGCCGCCGATCTTAGAGTGGAGCACGGCCGCTTTGCAAACATGTAAACATGACGTTTTGATGAGTTTTGCTGGGGAAAGAAGTTTTAATGAGCCACGGGCTTCCATCGTCCCTCGATGATTCCGGCCTCTATTTATAATGGTTTGGTGCGTTATTTTTTGTACAAGACCAGCCTAGCCAGGAAGGCTGTTTTAGTTTGATTGTATAGCGACTACAGCGAGCCGCCGCTAAACGAACTATTTAAAACAATCTCGCATCCTGTAATCGATCGTCGTGTCTCGTCGTCATTCCATACTGTCGCTCCTGATATCAAACTGTCCAGCCATCGCCTCGGACGAGCGTTAACATTGAAGGACGAGGACGATCAACCTGCCGCTGCTGCTGGTGCTGCCGTTTCGATGGGCGCAATTTTCGCTCAACGATCAATGCTAATAACGCATCAGGGTGTATGGTTGATTGATTGATTTGTTTTGCGGGCAGTTTGGCGAAATCGATCCGGCTGGGCAGTGTGGAAACTTATCTCGCCTCGTTTCGCTTATCGACCGATCGAGCGGGTGTCGAATTTCGGTGTTTCGAACCATTCTTTCTCGCAGGAGAGGAGGGTCGCTTGGAGAAGCAGAGCAACAAAATTGAGTGTGTGCCGCGGATCCTGCCCAGTTCACACAACTGTGTCGCAGTTCGAGATGGCCCTCGTCAGTCTCGCCCAGTGATGGGGTCCGTAGCGATCCGTAGGAAATTCTTATTTCATGCTAATTATACGGAACCGACTGCACCCTCTGCGGGCCGAATCATACCGTAATTGCCGGCTATCATTACAAGCGCACGGCGGAGGAACCATGGCGAATGGCGGGGCCGGTCGGACAAAATCGGTTTCGCTGCGGGGGTAATTCGTATTCCGAAATGATCGACAAAAAAGTTTCCTTCAGATACAACGGTTTCAGGGTTTTTTTGTGTGTTATTGCTGTGTTTTTGTTACTGTCTCGAATACTTTAGGGAGAAGTTCTTGTCCGAAGAGAGAAGAAAATACGAGCTCTTTAAATTCGGTAGTACTCAAACAAACGTTCTCTGTTTGATGAGAAACCCAAAAATCTTATTATCAGACGTTTACCACGCGCGAAACATCCAAACACATGAGCTGAAAACGGTTTTTTTTCGGAAACAATTTTTGCTCGAGCCAGAGAGAGCGCACTGATTTCAACTGCTCAGCATTTCATCCGGGATTTAAAGTAGCAATTAGCGAATGAAGTACCCCGAGGGGTTTGTGGTGTTGCTGCTGCTTATTTTCCATCGTACATATAGCAATCACGATTGAGATGGTTTCATAAAGTCGCGAGAGAACGATGTAGGGCTACGGCTGCTACTCGTTTTTTAGCCGGGTTCTACTCTGTCCCCAATGTATCGCACATTGCGAAAAAATTGGAAAGCAAAAAACGATTGAGAAGACATTAAAAAAGAATATTACCAGCAGCTTCCCCTCCGATTGTGGAGCGTGTGTGTATTCCGTACCCGGTAATTAGCATTACCATTACATGAAAGAGAGGCCTTTTATAAACATCTCATACCATTATCAATTAATTACGCGAACTGTTATCGAGGTTGCGCAAGATGTAATCTGTTGTCTTCATCATTTGTAGCGTGGTGAAACGCGAGACCTTTGTGAAAACGTGCGATTTCTTTGATTCAATTCCGGGTTGATTCGGTGGTTTGAGTTTTTTTTTTGTACTCACCTCACCCTTGATTGTATTATCAACGTCAATTATCCACGAGCTCACGGTGTCCTTTTCCGTGTAAATGGCATTGCAATTGCACAACACATGCATACAGCTCGCCGGGCGGCCCGACCAGTCGTAATCAATGTCTCCGACAACAATCTGTACGACTGGCGCGCACAAATTAATGGGATTCGCATAATTGAATTTGTATAATTTACCCGAAGTGATAAAAACACGAATGTTTGCGTTGCACACACAAGAAAAAAAAACAATACAATGCACAGACAGGCAGCGTAGTAGTTGTAAATTTGGCAACATAAGACACTCGTATGCGATCGATGATTGGCTTGATTGGGACAGATTGCTTTGCACTTTATAACGGAGTAGGAAAAATAAAAACAAAAAAATTGGTTCGCTTTAATAACATCGTTTCCGGCGTAAAGTAAGTAGACTCGCACGGAACTGTTGCGAAGGTGTTTGCTAGCGTTGGTTACATTTCATGCTAGCTGACACTCAATCAAAATATAATAAGGATTTTGATTACGTTCTGTGCACGGATTAAAGAGAACCGATCAGGAATTATTCAAATTTTGGGATTTCTTTGTTGGGGGCTAAAATCACCACCAGTATAATTTACGGAAACAATCACCAATCGCCTGTGTTGATTTGGAAGTTCAAAGAATTCATTCCCATTCGCGAACTGTCATAATTAGACAGCTAAAATCCAATTCGTGCCAACAGCTGCACATAAATGGTGGCAGATAAAATGTGTCTATGCTAAACTTAGTCCAGAAGCCGATCATTTCACAAGAAAAAAAAGCTATAATGATGGCCATCAATGTCATTATTCAACGGACTAGCTGATCTATTGCTATAAATGCGAAGAAAATAATTGTATGCAATATCTTACCGACAGGGTAAATGAAATGACAGGCTGGATTAAAAACGCAGGCCAATGAAAACAAACAACAATTAATTGCACTGCACAATATATTCCATTGGCTTCATTTTAATCATGGCCGAAAATCATTTTAATTTACTGTCAGGATCGAATTCAAACACAACTGTTTCCGCCAGAAAAATACAGGTTGAATTAACCAAATTTACATTTTTCTGCAAACGTTTTTATTTTGACATTATTAGTTTGGAAAAGATTTGAAAAGATTAAAGCACATGACCTAAACATCGATACATGAGCATAATCTTTAAAAGTGAGCCCCTTGACCTCTGCCTCAGTAACTTTTACATACCATACGACCATACTGACTTTGTCTTGTATTCAATAACTGAATTAATTTATGTTTACAATCCCAGCGGCACGGGAACAGAATCTTTAACGATTTTTTCGGCCACAAAAGTGTCGAAAATTATAGATTCAAGCCATAAATCAACAGACATTAGGTTGGTCCGTAATGTTTTTATGTAATAACAGTGTTTTCGATATACACTTTTGAGTATAAAAAAATGATACAAACTACGGTAGCAAAGCATCTTATGTTACGCAACGGTGCAGAAGAAACTACACCACGGATCTCGAACGGTCATAGGGGCACCCCAAACAATCAATAATACCATTAATTTTATTATCATTATTAAATATCCCCTGCAGAAAACGTCGTTTCACATGCAGCCTCGGGCAACGGCACCACGTCAACAGCTTCATTTTCATACAAAACATTTTTTACATAACCAAAACATATATGTAAAAACATAACAACAAAAAAACTTCATGCAGGATTCAATGTTTTCCGTGGACATTTCTTTTTTGGTTTTGGTCGCAGAAAGCTCTTGATCGCCCGATGGCCACTCGACACGGTAGGATCACGGAGCCGTACGGAAAATGATAGTCATTATGCCAATCGATAACACTTTTATGGTGCATTTTTATCGATTCCTAATAAATATCCTGCGAGGAAAGCTGTTGAGGATCGATGAAAGGTGTCGAAAATTGATATATTTAAGCAGGACGACGGTAGCATTCGGTTTTACACGGTAGCATTCGGTCACCGAACATGCCGATGATGCCGGAACGATCGATCATCAAGACCGGATCGCTGATCGATCGGTTGTCACGTTCTGGTAAAAAAATGCCGAGGCAAACCCTGGGCAGTAAGGCTTTTTTATATGTTCACACTCCTGTTTTTGTGGAATCGAAAATCATCGAAGATATATTTTGTTGGGGATACGTTTTTTTTTGTATACATGGGAAGAATGCAATGCGAAAGCATAAGAAAACAAATCGCTCAAGACGCTTTTTTTGCAACTGGAGCTGGTAAGGCCTTAGGCACAATCCGTTATGTTTTTTACATACGGTGCGCACCCTCCCATGCTCCATATCATAACGTTGTCGTCCCGGATCGTGGCCCGAAGGCCTGCGCTGGTCGTCTACAGGTTAATTAGTAGGTTGGCGTAATTTCTTATGTTATAGGTATCGACGTACTATCTTTCCGGTCGATATACGATGCTTTTTTGCTCCTCGAGTGGGTTTCCTCGGATATAAGGTGCTATCAGTCTTCCTTCGACAAGTACGATCGAATGAAAGACAAGGAGACAAAATAAACTTCAACTCCGATACCCTGCTCTCATCGCCGTAAAAGACTCAAGGTTGAATTGACTGACTGATTGTTTCCCCTACACGTTCCTTCCGTACTCCACACACAGCCACATACACACATATACATAAACTGATTGTTTTCAGAGCGGTTTTATTCGCAGTACCTTTAAATTACGTTAATTTGCTTGGATCCCTTAAAAACTGAAATGGGAAACCTTTTTACACAACCATTTTGGGGTTGATAATAATTTGTTGATTTAAAAAGCTCATTGCTAGTTCACTCATAGCCTTTCGAGTGGGGTTGGTAGGAGCCCTTGGAGCGTTTCCATACTATGTTGTTGGGTATGCAAACATAAACAAATTTTCGATCAACAATCATCCCAGGAAGCGCGGGAATGTTTGACATGCTCGGAGAGAAAGCAAGGTAATTTGAATAAACAATTAATAAGCTAGTTCTTTTCTTCACCCAATTGAGTACTGGTGTTGTATTTTAACGAATTTAAAATAAAACAATGTTTTTAACATGCGTATGATAGAGAAATGCTATCGTATTGGCGTGTTGAGATAATTTACGTAAAGATAAGAAAATAAAAACAAAGTGATGAATAAAATATTCTTCCGTGATTCTGGTTTACGTTACATACCACACCAAGAGAATGAATTGCTAGTTGTGGAAAGAAATGTTTACTTTCATTAAAGTTATAACTCATTTTTCAAATACTTTTAAAAAATCCACGAACGCATCAAGTGACTTAAATGCTTATTAAGAAGGAAACCTTGAGAACGCAACGATACGCACCAAGCCCGGCCGAAAACAAACAAATACGTTATGGTTTTGTCATCGTGCAAGGCTCACACGCACACGTTTACGCGCGTGTACCTGTAAACACCTGAAGAGGACACCCTGCCGAAGTGTGAAACGGTTCGCATGACAATTTTAGGCGCGACGCCTTTTTAAATGTTCACGCACCTCCCCTCTCGTTCAGTTTTTTAAGGGGTGGGGAGGGTTGGGGTCAAAAAGGAAGGACCAACAGCCAAAACAGACAACAATAGCAGTAGCGGGGGAGCTTTAGGCGCTTTCCTTAGGCACGGTAGGGCGAGTTACGGACGGGAAAAATCATCCGGAGAGTGTGCGCGTGCGAATGGTTCGTGATTTTGTAAAGTTAAAGCGCGTAACCTGCGAGAGTCACGCAAAAGGTATGGCACACGCACGCACGACCGTTACCTCCGCTTTCGGGTAGCACAAAAACCAAGCGTCCTGACCAGGGACGATGTGATTGCAATTGATTCTTGACCGGCGGCACGCGCCTCCCGATGCAGCATACGGAGTTTGTGTGTGCGTGTATTTTTGTTGTTGTTTTGAACGCGCCTTGTTCCATTCCCAAAAACGGATCGCAGCGCGCGTGTTTGACCGGAGCTGACTGACTGACTGACTGATCGTGAATTCAAATAAATCGACCATCGGCACGTGACCGTCTCCGTTGAGGAAGGTGATGGTCGGGAGAATCTTGAATCTTTTCGCCGTCGCCTTCCTCAGAGAAATGGGTAATTTGGCCACCGCACTACACGCCGCGTTTACGTGACGGGTAAGGCAAAGAAATTAAGATCAGGATGCAATGAGAGTTTGGCTTGTTTGCCGCCATCATGTTTTTTTGTATGCCTTCTTCTTCACCTCAAACACCGCACGCTTCCCATCATCAATGAATGAAAATTGCAAATGAATGAAAAACACCCTCGTGACCTGGTGTTCGCGCGGGGATCAGCCGCGAAACGTGCCGCACGGCACGGAACATATAGACCGCGAACGTACGAAGCATTTAATGAGCCCAGCGGTTGGGTTGGTGTGGTCGAGCAGAAATCTTACGGTGACGTTTGCTCGTGATAATGTGCAATGTGCAACAAACGTCGTTACACGTCTCCATGTCTAACTGTTATCGAAGAACAGGTTTTATCAACTTTTTTGGGAATCAAAAATTGTTTTCAATTTTCATATAATATTCAACTACATTGGTTCAACAGAATATATTTGACTATTCCAAGAAAAGAAATACTTGTCTTTTTTAAGGAATACAGAGACTTTTGCTTTTTTTGTTACAAGATATTATTTCCATATACATATACATATAAGTTGTATGCTTAAAGCCAGAAATATATTAATACAAAATAATTAACGGATAAAGAAATTTTACGGAAGGTTACAATTTGTCAGTGAGTAAAAGGATGAACAACATGCTACTGATGTGATCGCTACCGCATTGAAACCAATAATTTCAATTCGAATCAATCTCTTCTCGAGAAGGTGATATTATGGCAAACGGTATAATTTGTTTGAGGAATGGAAATTATTATCGAATAAAAAACAACGATACATAAACGCAACAAATCACTTCAACACGGCAGCAACGATACGTTGTGTGATTGTAATTTAAACGTGAAATGAACCTCCGTACGATTTTTTTCTCTATAGCTCGATTATCGAGCTTTCTCAGCCATCGATCTCCAGTTTCGGCAAAGGAACGATTATAGCATACTTGCTTGTTTTATCGTCGTTTATTGATTGATTTTAAATTAAATGTCATTTTCAGCATGCAGTTTTTTATGCTTTCTGTTATCCCGATTCGTTCGTATCAATGCTACAGGGAACCTATCAGTACAATCCCCGACGGGACACAGAATCTCGATCCTCAAAAGTATTGCAAGCCGGTAGAGAGAGGATAAAAAAAAACCTTCAAAGCCAACTGCAGAAGGACAAATGTTAAACATTATTGAGAAATAAAATCAAACGACACGGACACTTATTGAAAATGCCGTACGTCTCGGTTGCCGTACGTTTCGATTTCCCCTGCCCGTTGCTTGGATCCCCATTCCCCTCCCCGTCCAAACTTCGCTTCGGCATCTGTCAAATGAGATGCTTTTTGATCGGTTACAATTTCCTGCAGTAGCGCGTCCTTTCCTTCTCCGAGGCGATGCATTTTTTGTCATCTTTGCTTTGACCGATCGCGGTACGAATCGAACTGCTGAAGAGCATAGAGACACAAACGGAGGTTGGGAGCGTGGTTTTAGTTGGCGTTTTTGCTTCCTACACCCGGTGTAATTTAGCGGTACCGTGTCATGTTACTTACGCCGCCGCGGGGTCAATGTGTTTGTGTGTTTTTTTTGACATATGCCTTTTTGTTTGTTTTTGCTGCCACTGTGCGCAGGGCGGAACATAAAACCATAAAGTGCATTCTCGTCGGCGGTTACTGCCCACCACCGGCAGGTTCAGCAATGCGCCATCGAACGGAAGGGGACCCTCGAGAGGCTTTCGCGAGTGGAGCTGCATCTGTGCAGCAACATAATGATCGCAACACAAAGGTCGTTATAATCATTAGTGCGTTACGCGAGTGAGTCTGGTCGAATGGTGACCACGGACAGTGACAGCCACGAGGCGGGGTAAAGGAGGGTTTAAAAAACATTCCTGCTCCGGCTCCGGGGGTTGTCACCGACGACGCCTAGGGAACCGGACGAAGATGGCCCACTGGCACGCAGAACGCAGCGAATGATGTGGCACCGAAATGATTGGGTATTATTACGTGCGATTTATTGGAAATTTAATGATCTCAACACGAGAACATCGTGGAAAAAAATCCCTCCAAACAAAAAATCGAAACGCGAACGATACCGCGATATTTGCAAAAAGAGAAGGAAACAACGGAAAAGGTGATTTTAATGACCGGTTTTACGACGTTCCAACTGTACCAGCATTGGCGATAAGATTTAACTAAATTGTACCACCATTACCAAACGGCACAAATTTCCCAATTCCGCCTCCCCTTACGGTTTCGGGCGGCAACCCGGCAACATTTCTTCGTTCAGGTTTGTTAGCCTTTGATTGCAACTGCAATTTGCTCATTCACGTATGACTTTTTTTTCGCGATTTATGGAAGTTATGTGAGGAAAATATCGTGAAAATACGAAACGTGTGAAAGGAGTTTCATTGCGGAACCGCCTTCGATGACAGTGATTTTAAATGGAAATATGTACTGAACTTACCTGGCGAAGCGCTCCTTGTCCTGAACGTTGTCTTCGTCCATTCTGTTGTATTTGTTACCACTGGATGTATCCTCATCAGACCTGGAACGGAAAATGGATAAGAATTAGAATTTAGGCAGAGAGTTCAGTAGTGAAATTAAAAGTTCATGTAAAAAACAGTTGTTGATAAAGCTGTAGTTAACTATAAAAATAGAAATACAGAGAAAAGAAATCACTGCAAATCGGTTTAACTTATTTTTTTCTCATATTTAATTTACGTTTAAAAACGCGAATATTATTCAACAATTTTAAAGATATATAAGCAGTTGTGTCAAACATGTAATATCCACTGCGAAACCTCAGTGAGCTAAATCAAGACACACGTGAGCCTTTAAGGAAGCAAATGGGTGGCAAAACGAATGCCGGCACGCGACACTAGAAATTATGATTCCGGCATGTGTTTTTTCTTTATGTTCTTTAGCCTCTTGAGTTTTGCGATGAACCGCCGGTAATGGTTCCTTCGCAGCAGAGTGGAAGCAAAAACAAAAGCCACACACCCAACCGACGACAAAAACGACGGTGGTCGATTGGTCTAGACATGCCAACAATCATATGTTCGTAATCGTGAGCAATTGCTCTTGATGGTCATGGTCACATAGAGGAGGTGGTTTTACCGTACACGCACCGACCGATACGACTTTCAATGAAGATTGACTGCTCGTGGGCCCGGAGGAAGTGGGTGCCGTGCGATGCAATAATTGTGCCCGGATTATGCACCGAGATTACGGTGGAAATAGAATTCAGATTCTTCATCCCCGCCCGGCTACTACTCGTCCCGTAAGAATTGTGGTTTATACGCTCCTGTTCAATCGGGAATGAATCCCGCTCCGAACTGGCGCACCCAAAGCACCCCAAAAGAAACCATACAAAACGGTGGACAAATCGGTGCGTGCGTGCCCGGCGCCAAGCCCACCGGTCGCCGGCCACACCAAGCTGGTTGTTGAAGTTCCCAAAAAAGGGAATCATCCGGATATGGCGCGATCCGGTGCCTATTGTCGGCCCATCGCCCCGAACCGTGGACGCTGCTGCTTGCAGAAGTATACCGCAGCCGGATACACGAGACGACAGTGCTTATTAGGGCACATCGTCCAACGGGAGCGATTGTATTAATTATGAAAATTCAGCAGTAAGCGAACGACACGAGAAGAAGCCGGAGCGGATCGGTTTTTAAAAGGTGGTAACTTGAAACCTGCCCTGAAGACCACGGTTGCGCGCGCGCGCGCGTGTTTGTATCATCCTCGAAGTACGAGCACGGTTTCGCGGCAATACTTACGCTAAGCGACACATCACACCAAGCTTGAGGCCGGTCGTCCTTGCGGCACCGTGTGCACCAGCCGCCGGTATAGCGTCAGCAGTTATGCGCTTTGCGGCGAGACGAAAGAAATAAATGTGCTAATTTAATGAGCAAAAATGCGCCACCGAAAACAAAGCAAGGAATAAAATAAAAAAAAAACGTTACAACAGACGGGCGACAGAGGGCAGAGTAACCAGGTCGCGACCAGGTTTCTACACTACGCAGCACTCCATATTGTATGGAAACGTGCAAAGGATATACCCCGTGTGTGCCACGCGGTGATAGTCCTGTGGCCGGGCTCGAAATGAATCGAAAAGAAAAGTAACAAACTTCTTGCTCACCTAACCGGAACGGTGAGAAGAACGCGCATAATGAACCGTTTTTTTTTCTACTTTCCCCCTTTCCTCTCCCGTTCCGATACTCCCATAGAAGAGCAGGACGAGAGCGACCTGGATGGAGTAAGAAAATGAACACAAAAAAGCACATTCGGCCCACCAACAACACACACACACACAAAACAAACTGAATTAATGATGACAGTAGCGCTAGCGCAAAAGCAATTAATCATTTCTGCTAAGGAGTCGCCAATTTCGGTTATAGGGCCGCCGTCGTTGTCGTGTGGGTGGGAACGCGGACGTGGCTGGGAGCCTTCTTTTGCGCTTTTAAGGACTTTTGATACGGACATTATTTTTGAACTTGCCAAAGGAGTGAATTATGACGTTGCAATAGAGAAACACTAGAGGCTCGGGAGAGAGAAAAAGGGCGAGTAAAATAAAATCGCGTTACTATACGATATCGATGTGTACCCCATTTCTGGGGGTAACATTTCAATTCCGGACAGCCGAACCGAAAACGGAATTCGTTCTACCCTAAACGGGGCATGGGGTGCAGGTCTAGACGTGGTGTTTGTGGTGCGCTTTCCAAACGTGAACCATATGGGAGCGCAACAACGGGCATTGTGCGTAAAAAAGCGTAGCAAATTGCACATCGATTATGGTGCCTCTTGACCTGAACGGTCTCACTGCCTGTCCGTCACTGCCCTTCGCAGCCCTCGTCAACATTCTGGCGATCAGGGTGTCACAGAACGCGTTCTGTTGAGCAAACGTGAGCGTCAGAAGAAAATGTTCGCTAGGTGCTGGGGGTAAAATTTCAATTAATTACAGCTGGTATCTGCTCTCGGAACGGTCGAATTTAGAAAAAAACCCATTGGAAACATTTTGCCGGCATTGATAGGAAAACGAAACGCAGAGACAGGATAACAGTGCATCATCTTTTCACATCTGCTAACCTATCTGTTTAAATTTCTACCACGCGGCAGTTTCTTCCACCATTGCTGCTTTGTTCAATTGTTCACTTCACGTGGGTCAACATTTTTAAGGGTTGTTCTGCTTAATTTCACTTTCTATCCTCCACGTTCCCTCTGTTTTTATTTCTTCTTACATTCCTCCAAATTCCGAGCACCCAACCTCGACGGTAAAAGAAGAAATGCTTTAAAAATTCTATTGACAGGTTAAATGAAGCGGCAAACGTTCCAACCCGCCGAACCACGCAAGAGGAACATAACTAATCGATGGAACTAATGGTGGTTGGTGTTGTTGTTGTTGCTGGGCATTCGCCCGGAGTGAGAGCGGGAGAGGGTTGCAAGGAGAAGTTCGCGGGCAATTTGTGGGTAATTGAATCGATGATGAATGAACAATGAACAAGACGACGAGCAACGGAAAGCAATGGCGGGGTGTTTTTTTTTCGTCTAATTAATGTTGGTCCTTGGTGTGCCGCTGCTGCTTGCTTTCCACGCCTCCATGCTAACCCCTTTTAGTGGTGGTGCCTCCCGCAAATAGGTACCCCTTTTCCTTATCAGGTGATCAATACGTCTCGTTCAACCTTGAGTGCCCCGGGACTGAAATTTTCGGTGGCAATGGTGGTGTTTGCTTCAATGAGACCGTTAATTAAAATGTCCAAAACATCGACTCTCGTCGAGTTTTTAGCACACCAGCAGACCAGCTACTTTTTGCTGCGCGTGTCAGTTATTCGCCGTGAGAGGGGGAAGGAGAGATTCGCCACACCACTGTGGCCGGAAAAAAGTAGCTTCAAGGTTAAATTCGGTTTCCGTTTCTCGGTTCCACAATTAACCAATTAATTGCTGACGGCTCCAAGCCATAGCCTGCAACCGACTGAGGTAAAGGTGACTCTCTTGCTGTCGCTGGGTAGTACTTGAATTTCGCAATCGTTGTTGTACGATTGCACACCAAATTGAACACATCTTTTTTTTAAGCGGAAGAACCGTTTGATTGCAGCGGTAGCAAAACAGAACAGAACCAGGCAAATAGAATGGACGGACGGACACACCGTTCATTATTTAATTTAAATTATTCAATTACAGCCACCCGGGGACACTCGTTTTCTCTTACGGCGAGAGACATATGAACGTGCCTCTTCGTTATGGCGATGATGCTATGGCGATGATGATGCTGGCGATGATGATGCTAGTAATGGTGGTGCTGTGATGGTGATGGTGACGATAGTTGAAACAATACAGCACCAGTGTTTCGTGGCAAGACGAGTCATGGCGATCACGACAGCAGCGGAGCCGAGACAGGAGAATGCACTTTAGAATGCACTGAAACTCGAGCCAGCGAACTGGAGCTCAATCAAGTTCAATGACGAAACCCGCTGCCCTAGTGATGGCGCGTACCAATGCGCATAAAAGTGACAAGAGAAGTGACGCACGTATTAATTGCGATCAATTAAAAGGTGTTGAAGTTGAAGCAGGGAGGCAGAGAAGCTGGAACAGATTTAGCATTAGACATCCCCAATCTAAATTAGTTTGTTGGACACGATAACGATGCCGTCATTACACCGGACAGTAAAAATAGAGCCACGGCATGTATGACGTCAAGCGCTTCTAATTGCGGATTTGATGACGGAAGTGAGAAAATTGTTTCCGCGGAAATGGTTTTTGTTCGAAGTGAACCCGGTATGAACAAATGAGGTCTAAGTTTTCAACAAAAATCCATGGCTAAAATTCTCTATCCAACATACTTTGCAGTCATGTTTAGCATCTCCATCGATTTGAAACTGGTTTCGGGAACGGTTTTGAAAACGGCAAAAAAAGGGTAACAACGGGCAATTTACATCAAGCCATAAAATACTAATTTGTGCTTGTTACACGAGACGCAGGATAAGGAATCTTTCAACTTTCATTCTTTATGATACGATCATCATTTGAATTTAATTTTTTAAGTAGAAATATTTTTAAACAGATTTCGATACATAACCAACATACCGAGCAAACGATTTTCTCGAAAAACATTGTAAAATTAAACACACCACTTTACCTAATTGGTGGCACCGGTACGCTGGCCACCGTTCTACTAAAATCGGCCAACGAAACATTCCAAATTTTCACCGGCATCAGGATAATGATGCGCGGACCGACCGGCCTATTACGCAATTACATCCCATCCAACAGTCGGAACACGATCATTCCGGGGATGCAGCTGTAGCAGCAGTGGCATAAAGCACCAGCGGGTTCAGCGCATTCGATGAGCGCTACAATCGATCACTAGGAGGAAGAGGTCACCATTAACTGACGGAATGATACTTTCACATTCCACCGACCATTGCCAACCCGCTTTCCGCATCTTCCTTCCAATCTCAACCCCCGAAGTAGAGGTGCGGATAAATAAAACGGCGATTTGAGGAGGCTTGGTGGCTCGGAGGTGGTGGTAATTATGTTTCGTGTTTAATATTTCACCGCCTCTTCGGTGGCCGCCGATGCACAGCCGCAGCATCTGTGCCCGAAACGATTCGGTTTCCATCCGAAATTGCATATCGATGCGTTCCACGCGGCGGGGATGTTTGGATGTTTTATTATCGAATCACACCGACCGAATGCCACCTATCTGAGGTTTTTGCTTTAGTTCTTCTTCCGCCGGTACGGCAACGTTACGGGTGGAGCAACATTTTGTTGCGACCGGTGGTAATTCAAAGGACGATTTGCCGCCCGATCTGGCTGACCAATACCCGGGCGTCTTATGGTGTTGTGGTGGCGCACCAGGCACCGGTCGGTCGAGTCCTGAATGCACAATGAACCGAATCATGTCTCGCCGCCACCACCGCCTAAAAAAAAAAACTCCACAAAAACCGCGCAAAGACAATCGCAATTTCATCGGACATTACCACCACCAGCACCACCTCATCTGTTGGATTGTAATTTTTTATTTCTTTTCCTCAAACCAACGAAACCCGTCATGGCAAGGGTTGTGAATTACGCGCTTGTACGGGAAATATTTTCCCCGTCTCCGCGATTTTGGCGTGTCGCAATTCGCCTTCACCGCGAGCGATGATGAGTTTTGGCAGCTGCAAAGAGATTTTTTCGTATTGTTTTTTTGCCTATACAGAAAACTGGCGATCGGTGTTGGAAGGCCAGGGAGAGATGATTTTCATAAATTACAAGTTACATTATATTTAAACATTTCATTTAATAAACTAACTTTTGAAATATTGTATTTGAAAATTGCGAACAGTAACATAGTGCTAAACATTTGAACTGTACGATCGCCTGTTTTGA
>JXXB01005833.1:0-10469 GCA_000956275.1 Anopheles koliensis
CACGGTCGGTGAGTTCGTAATTGGTTTTGCGTGTACCGAATTCGACAGCTTAATAGCGCGCGGTGGATGAAACCGCGGAAGTTTTTTTTTTGGGCAACTGCAGCGAAGTCTGTTCTCAGTAATTCCACGTTGGTGCGAAAGCGGCAACAGTCATGCACCGGTTAATGACAGGTGATGGGGTGTGTCTGTGTGTTTGGTTTTGGACATTGGAAAGCATTGGGAATAATGTGTATGGAAGCTTCAATTTCGGACGTACAGGTCAGGATGGTCGGCGATTTTGATGGATATTGATTACGTCCAATAAACTGGACCATCATTGTCAGATGCAGATTTCTAGAATCGTCCCCTCTATATCTTAGCCATCTAAGTGTCATCCGGTGTCGATGGGTCATAATAGCTTGCCACTTCCGTTACCGTTGATCGAGTGGCAGACTTTCTTCCAAGAACGTTTCGCGAAAGGGTTGCTAATGAGGTGTTGCTGGAACGCGTCCATTTACCTTTCGCTTGCCTCCTGCCCTCGCTGATATTATATTTCGTGAGATGGGCTTTCTATTTCCAACTAAACTACTTTCCTAACGAAACCATCCTGCGACCGGAAGCGACTTGGTCCCATTATTGTTTTTTTTTTTTTGTTGCTACACAAAGCACCATGTCCCTAGCTCTGTAACCAAGCAAGAGAAAAGCCTCGAAGGCGCACTGTGGCACCGTCAATTTCACCCCATTCCGTAGCACCACATTTCACTAGCGCCCCGATCAGAGCCGCCTCGGCCATGCTGGCTCGTAAATTGCAGGTATCGAAATTGGTTTTCCTCGGGTCCCCATCCTATTGTTGAGCGTCGCAGCGCTTTAGTGGAGCATTTTGCACATTAATTTTAGACTATTTCCGCAGCGAACTCGAACCGCTCGCAGCCGAGCGACGTCGACTGCAGGCCATGATGTTCGTGAGTGTGTGAGCATTGGCCTTTGGTTTAATTTCTTCCCATCGAATCCGTTAATTACCACCAGAAAATCCGGCAGAAAAGCTGCTGCTGCACTTTGATTGCACCTCGCCGTCAGGGATGACCGAAGACCGCACCGGTTTGGCAGCTAGCTGGTTTTTTATTGCTACTTTTTTTTTATTGTGACCATTTTCACCCGTGCGTTTTATGGGAGTTTGGGTTCGTTCGATCGCGTGAAATATGGTAGCTTCTCTCGGTGAAGGGAGGGGCTTTAAGAAGCTGCAACGGTTCAGTAATTCTCGCCGTGCTTTTGCTTACTTTCCCAAACAATCAAAAAAAAAAAAAGAGGTTAGGAAAGTGCAACGGTGCAGCGGTGGTGGTGGCGAACAGAAAATTATCGACCATGGCGTTTTCGTGCCTGGCTCGTCGATCCACGCCGAAAGTCATCCGACGGGCCCGTCTGCTATTTGGTGAGAGGACGAGCCGTGGCTGTAGAAAGTAGTAAATACTGTGGACGAAGGTAAATTTTCACGTTCGAAAGAGTCCGAAGCGCGAACGCGACCTGGTAATTGATCTTCCCGGTGAATACACGGATGTGCAGTAAAACACCCAGGGAAATAGATGCGCCTGCACCGTTTCGCACAGTAATTACGGGCGCTTGTGGCATGAGGGTGGGAGAAATGCGGGGTCGATAAAAATGGTGCACTCGGGCTGTGTACGATCAGAGTAATCAGTGGGCAGTAGTTTTAGAATTTGAGAGGTACTCGGCAATTACTATAAAATGAGGGGAATGAGTTCTTCACCGCCGAGTATATAATAATCAATTACTTCTTAATAGCCTTCTGGGTGTACTTTAACTAATTTGGATATTTGTAAGTTTTTTTTTAAAGCGAAATGCTATGTGATTTTTTACATCCCTCTGGAAGCATTTTATTTTTTAATATGACGATGTCGCACGTTTTGACGTTTTAAAGCCTGCATTTAAAAGCTTTTCGGGAGCTTAACTTTCAGTGTCAATTGTGATATTGTGCTTTGTACGCTATAAAAACATATCGCTACTCTCTTTGCATTATTTCTGTACAAAACAAAACAGCAAGCCCCAAAACAGAACAAAAAACGCATTTGCATTCAATCACTCGGCACAGATTTGGCTCGCACAGATTTGTGTCGAACAAAATCGAGGGCGAGAGAATATTGAACACGCGCCACTGTTTCAACGGCCATCAAACACACTCCATTAGTATAAGTACTCCTGCCAGATACCTTCCCTTTTCCGCACGGATCGGGTTCCGGGGACCCGGGGTGAGGCTCATGCGAAGCGAAACAAAAATGTCATCATCGCTGTTCGTCAGCGACGCATTTTAACATTCATAAGGTTTCTGTCACTCTCGCTCTCTTTTTCTCGCTCTGGTACGAGCAATTGGCAACACCTTTATGCCGAACATGGTCGAGTTTTTTTTTTGTGGTGGTTTCAGCGCCCTGGCGGAGACATTAAAAATCGTTTGATTTTTCATTCTTCAAATCGCACACTCCAGGATCTTCTATTATTTCTCGGCGGAGCGCTGCGTTTACACTCAGTTAATGGCCGTTGCTCCAGGGGACGTGAACCTCCCAAGGAGAAGGTTTGTGTAAAGGGCGAACCATAAAACGTGCTTCCGGGTTTAAACAAAAAAAAAGCCGGGCCAAAAGTTACCTTTTTCTCTCGCTCTCTCATGGGCCGGAAGCTTGTCAGCACTTTTTGGCACCTGTCAGTACGCAGTGGCGTACCGAGTTTTTGTTTTTTTTTTGTTACCTTTGCGAGAACATAAATTTCCAGCAAAAGTTGCAGGCGCTGCTGGGAAGCATCGAGCCCATATGGAAATTTGGGCACACGCAGGCGAAAATGCGGATCAAAAAGCGAATAAGAGGCCCAGGCCTTTTCGACAGCAGGAACGGACTACGCACCGATCCGATTGTGCGAACCTCCTCCCAGCGATATCCGTCCCACCAGATGTTGTCGCGGATGCCGCGTGACATTTATGATGATTTCAAATTCATGCTGTTAGGTTTTTTTTTGCAGACGTGAGTTTTTTTTTCCCTATTCTGTTGGTGAAAGATGATTCATGAGCTACGTTTTTTAAAGCAACTACAGCGAGGCAGTGTTGAGAGGTAGCTCCGCCATCATCAACATTAGCCACCTCCCTGTGCTCCTCCCTGGTTTAGAGAAGAGACCCTTGCCTAAGCAAACATCCAGCAAGATCTGTGAACCAAAAATTGCAGATGTTTGAATTTAGCGGCCCGATGTAGCCCGCACGCGACTCTTTTCCTCACACACACATACTGGCAGTCTGATTTTGATTTCGGCTGGTGGTTGCTACTTCTTCCAACATTCCCGGAACATGCTCCCGCGATGTGGCATTGGAGAGTTAACGAAGCGTGACCTTTTTTTCCCCGTTGCCTGCATCATCACAAGTCGCCTTCAAAGTTTCTTTGCTTTGGCTTGCACCAGATTTGTACACGAGTCGCACACATACCCCGATGATGATGTACGATGTTCCGGGCGTGAGATCTCGTGTCGTCATCCGGACCGACATGCCGTGTGCGCGTGTGTAAACGATGCGAGTTTCGCGGGTTCTGCATTTTTTTTTGTGCTCGACGTCGATGCTTTGCCTGCCGTTCGGGGTTTTGGGTTCGGAAATGAGGTCACACAGTAATCGTGTTCTTTTGGTATGCGGACTACTACTTGGCCAATCCATCCGGTTGTGATTCAAGCATGGTGGGCCAGCCGACCCGAGAGAATGTGTTCGTGTGTCATCAAACCCGGCGTTTATGTTTTGATTACATTTTCCGCATGTTCCGTGCTCGCATTCCGAGTTCAAATATTGATTCTAATGTGAGTTTCTCTCCTTCTCTATCTAATTTTAGGTAAGTTCCATAATCCAATCAACGAAGTTTACCAGTGGCACGGAATTCCTTACCGAACGGACAAGAAAACAGGTGACCGGGGAAGCGAAACCGACTAAGGAGGAAGGAAGCAAGTAGTTGAGTTATGCGTCTCTAATGAAGCTCGGCGGAAGTATCTCGGATCTTTTTCTTCCGGACGAGGACAAGTAGGCGTTGCAGGCAATTTATGATGCTCTTGACGTTGTGGCAAACGCTAATCCACCGGTGCGGGCCGTCCTACCCCCCGCCGCGTTCCTAATGGATCGGAGACATCAGGCACCAACCGGATCCTGTGGAAAAATTCGTCATCCGCACAAACCGGGAGGATAAAAAAGCACTTACGCGCGTGGCATGAATCTTCTGCCGGTAACGAAGCGTGCCCCATAAGAGGCTTATTTTTCTCCTTCCCATTTGAACCCATTTTTTTTTGCTATTTGGTTGGAGAAGCAAAACCAAAATAAAACACACGCTGCTGGTACCGGCACCACTCGGATGTGCACTGACCGTGGCCAAAGCGATGCTGGCAGATAAAAACGCCTAAGAGGCCACGAAGAAGTGGTTGACAGGTTGCGTGTCTCCGGCACCTGTCGGGGGCGAGATTTTTTTGCAACCGAAGCAGCACCCGGTTAAAGGGTTCTGTGCCGGTCGGTCTGGTGGCTCTTTTATGTTGCTTCAAACACTTCGCGTCTCGCGAAAAGCCCCGCAAGAGATGGCAAGATTCTAACTTTACTTCGTTTTGAGGGAGGGTGTTTTTGTCGGCTGCTTCTACTTTCGTGATTGCCATCTTAATATGCCGGAGTCAGTCTAGCTGAGATCTGTGTAGCTACGCTGGATGTTGGAGCTGGGAAGGTTCTTACCTTACCCAGATGGGGCTTATTTCTTGACGACGTACCACCTGTGCCTCAAATTCAAGGCTCTGTTTCGGTGTGAAGGGTCTGATGGAAACCTGAACGCCAGACCTGAATAAAGTGATGATTTAATGTGTCATTTCCTTCACCCCGTGTATATCTTAAACCGGTGTTTGAACGACGTTGGAGCTTCACTTCACAAGGAGCTGATGACCTTCCACGGGCGTGGGCAAACCGAATTGTCCTAACATTCTGCGTTTAGATTAATTATCTTCATCGTCCACGTGCGTCTCGGTTCGTGTCGCTTCTGTTTGTTTTGATACAAGCTTTTCCACAACCGTGAGTGATGTTATCCAGTGAAGTAGGTCCAAAGAAAGTATCCATCTCGCAAGGTGACGTGTTTCTGTCTTTTTCTTTTTGTGTCGCATTCTTATCGTGATGCGTAAACATGGCGAACTTATAAAGCGGTCGGCTTTGCCGTGACGATAACGAAGACACAGTAGCCGATTCGTCGACACCACAAGGCAGCCCCGGAAGTCTGAAATCGTCTCCAATGGCGTCTTCGTGGCCGATCTGTCATGCTTACGCGCAAAGTTCGTTCCATAATTCGCCATCTGTCATGTTTTATGGGGTGTCGTCTTGCCCGCACCCCTACCATCTCCTACCTCAATGGATGCTGATGATGATGATGATGCTCCCGATGTTCGTCCCCGTCGTCGGACGTCGTCCAGCATCAGCTGTAACTGCGGCGTGACTTCTCCGATGACAAGAAAATTGCGTGAACGGCCAACGGAGGAGCGATAGATAGGGACGGTGAGGCCCCAAGATGATGGGTGGCCCATTTTTCAGTGGAAAATTACAAAAGAAAAGCCCATCCCTACGTGACAGACGAGCTCCTCCGTCCCGGTTGGTTCTTTCTCCCGTAATGTTTGGAGGGAAGTTTTTAATGAGCCATTTTTCACCACCACCACTACCAGCATCGGAACCGTCAGGAGGTGTGTAAAAATCGTCGGACTTTCTCCACTTTTCTTAAAAATATTTGAAGGTTTTAGCCAAAATCATCTCTTTCTGTTGGGAATGTTCCAACCCAAACTATCTATCTGCGACGCTGTGTACATAGAATAAACGTTATCGTTCCACACCAACGTCCACCACGGGTCCAGCTTTACATAATCTAGTTAAGAGTAGTACCGGATCTCCCAGTACTTCTCACACCCCGACGTTTTCAATTTAAGCGTCGGATTTAGTTCCAAATTGCGTCCAATTCATTTGCGCTAAATTGCTTTAAAGGCGGCCGTCATGTAATGTGCTACGCCTTCGTTCTGGCAGCGGACCCTTAAATGCTGCGTGCATAAATTCTATCGGCGCCTCGCCTACTGTTCGGTCTGTAAGGGACGTAGAGATTGGGCGTTTGTACGATATCTTAAAAGTGTGGACAGTATTCAGCTAAGAATGAGATAGGGATCGGATTTAAAAGCACAAGAACTAGACGATGCAGGTGAAAGAAAGTTCAAGAGTTGATTCGTTAGGTCTAAAACGGTTTAACTGTGACGTTTCAACTCCGCATACGGGATGTTACAGTACAAATTCATCATATTTATCCCATTGTAACGTATTCAATTCTTCGAATATAAATTGGATTTCCATCTCGAAGTTTGTTCTTATTGCCAGCATGCATGAAGCTATAAAATATAAAACAAAAACTCGCCTCCAAATGAAACGAGAATGTATGTAAGAAGTTTCCTTGCTCGCGAGCAGCTCGTTCACTTCGTACGGAGTAATGCGCTTAGGAAAATACCACTTCACCGGCTCGACGACTACCAAGCACATCCTACCACCGCGTCATCCTCCGGAGGCGATCGAAGGCTGGTGTTAGAAAATTAAACTAAATGAAATCACCCTCGAGCAGTTCTCAAAAACTTCCTCTGCCGAATAGAAGAGCGTGGCCGCATGACGAAAAGGCGAGCCAGTTCTCGCACTCGCACACTAAAACGAAACAATTTCCTTGTAAATGTTTCGATTGTCGTCGTCGACGTCGGAGATGGCGCTGGCCTGCTGGGGATGGTATTGTAAGGAAATTTTGCTCCCTCTCTGTTTTTCCTTCTCACTCTGCCCCACTGACACTCTCTCCCGTTCCATGTGTCATGAAGTTATCAAAATCCCCAACCCCGAAAAACGCGCCTCCCATACCCCTCGGCACCGTTTCCAGGGAAAGCGAGTTTTCCATGGGAATTTCCACCATGGGCACACCGAAGTCAAAAACCCAGTCGGTCGTGGTCGGGACGGGTGGCATGCTGCTTGAATTATTATTCAAATTTAATGAAGCCCTTTTACTTACATTCTCCACGTCGCGACGTCGATCTCGCTCGCCCAACACACACACTCTCTAATGGGTGCCGAATTGCTGCTCCACGGTGCCGTCGTTCGTGCCTGGTGGCGGTGTGAACATGCTGCTGTGCAAATGTAAATGTTTGTCCCAAGCCACCGGGGGCGCGGGTGGTCCTCGAGTTTTGGTTGCGATTGCGGGGAAATCGCTGGAAAACCTCCCATTCGAATCTCCCATTCGAATCGTCACCCGTTTGCGGAGCCGCAGCGGTGAGCAGCCTGACTTTGGCGCCCCGGGGGCGCGCCACGTAGTTTTGCTAACTTCGCCGCCGGCAGGCGAAAACAAAAACAAAAAACGAAAGTCACCAAAGTTTCGGTGGCAAAGCGGGCGGCCGAATTGGGTGCCCGTCTCTTCTCGCTTTCCACTCGAGATTAGATTCTGTGAAGGTTTCCGTTTTAGCTGTAATGAAACTAATGAATTGCTCTAGCGTTGGGGCGCTCTTTTCGGAGCTTTCGGTGGTGTAGCTTGCCTGGAGGGAGGAGGAAGCCACTACATGCCGCTACATGCCGGGCACTTGTTTTAATGGTCCTGAGTAGGGCGTGTGGGAGAACAATTTTGATGAAAATTCGCTGATCCGAATAAGTCAATTTATGGCACTCGATGCTGAGTTGGCAGAGGGAATGTGTTAGATAGCTTGAATGATTGATTGCTTTAAACTTCCGATAAAGAGAGAGTGAACTGCTTGGCCAATTTTAGAATGACGTATAGTTACAAAACATGATTAAACTAAAGTATTTGGAACTATTTTGAATGATTTTTTTATTAAAGTTTATCTATTAATAGAAAAAAATCTGTCAAAACTAAAATTATGCATCCCAAATTAGTACTAAAATTGTGGGGAAGAGAAGTACTTACGCACTTTCCCTTAGGCCCTTTTTTCGGGTCGGTTGGGTTTCTCAACCGCACCGAAAAAAAACAACAAATTCTATCAGTCACGTTCAATTGAATGCGTAATTAATGTCTCACTTAATTCACGTTTAATTGAATCGTAATTCCGTTTTACACTTTTGTGTGTATATAATTTTTTTGTATTTTGCATTACTCCACCGAGAACGGGTTGGTTGCTGCTTTTTTTTAAATGGCGGCGTCGCACGTTTTTCAATTCCCGATTACCGGCCCGAGCTTATGCGTTGATTTATTCAATTATCGTCTATCACCGCATGCGCGCGGGCGCGCCGCGGGAAAAGTAGGTCGGTGCTGGATTTTATTTTCACTTTGGGTGCGAATTTAACGACATTTATCGATCGCGCCGACGGTGGTGACTTTGGTTTCCGCGTGTTCCGGTGCGAGCATGTTTTTATAAAAAAAGCATGCGAAGCATCTCGGAAAGGATATGGGTGTGTGTGGGTTTTTCTTTTTTTCTTTTTGCGAGTCATCTGTGTGTTTGATCTTTAGGTTTTTTGACTTTCCGACAAGCCGAACTTGTTCCGTTGCTGATACGAGCGGCTAAAACCAGGGGCCAAAACCACGTCTTTCCAATTTTTCCGCCCGAGGACGACGACGCATTGCACCAGAGCGTGCGGCCAAAACAGCCATAAATTTTCTTCACTTTCTCTATCTATTCCCCTTATCGTGATGCAGAAGGAGCAGTAGCAGCAGCAGCAGAAAGATTTACTTACAACAACGCCGCCCCACCCGTAAGCTAGATAAGAAGCGGGCGTCGATTTTTCTCAGATATTCGTTCGCTGCCTGGTGCCTTCACCAGCGAGGCCGAAAATCGGTTTTGACAGGCCGAGGTGTTTGGCTTGTATCATGGGCGTGAAATCGGAGCGGAATAGATTTTCCCCGTCGCGTGCACGTCCCTGGAGGATTCAGGCAACGCAAAAAAGCCACCCTTTTGTGTAGCATTATTCGCGGACACGTTACTCTTCCGGCGGAAGGCGAATTATTTATCGCTTATCGGTTGAGGTGCGTGCGTCGCAATGTGCTGTAGGTTCGCTGTAGGGCACCACCTGGAAAAAAGGATGACTATGTAGTTGGAGCGTGAAAATCGGCACGCGAAAAATCGATCACCGATTAGAGCGCTAAATGCGTTTTCTTGTGTTTACGGAGAAGACGACGGAGCCCACCTTAGCTACATATCATTAAAACCCGACCCGGCCTCCTTCCACAGCTGCAGCACACGAAGTGCGCCCGCGTGTAGAATGATTAATGATAGTTACTCTTCTATGTCCACGCTGTGTGTATGTCAAGTTCATGGCATTTTTATCCAAAGAAAATTGCTCGCATAGCTTTAGGAAACAAAACCACCCACCAGTGCCATTTACTGGCATCAATAATTCTTCGACGCTTCCGATGTATCGAACCGTTCGACTAACTCTCGGCTGCTAAATTGATACGCAAGCTTGGGCGAGGAAGCGCAAGAAGGTGCTGGTCTTGTACTAATAGCTTTTCGATGCTCTAATGCCGGCACCACCTCTCAGATGCGTGCGGGATGTAGCCGGCACCGAAGCCTACACCGGCAGCCCTGAAGAGCAGATGAATCTTTCTCATTATACTCCAAGTCCAAGTCCAAGTCTCGACCGGGGGAGGCAACGCCTCAGCATCGTTATGATGGTAGGTGCGAGTCGGTGATACTGGCCTGGCTGTACTGCTGGAGGGTGTTCGGTTAGCTGTAAACAAGTTATTTAATACCAAACATGTTTTGCTCCTCCTCGTTCTCCGGGCCGAGGCACTACCTTCGTTCTCGACGCGGTTGCGCTTTTCTTGAGTTGGCAAGAAATTTTATACATCTCTACTTCACGACTCACACAAACACCCGGTCCCGGCAAACGAGGTTGCTTCGAGCGAAATGTGACTTTAAGCGAGAGGAAGATTCCAACGTCGTCACTGGTGAATGGCTTCTGTTGTGTTGGATCCTCTCTAGAGCTACGATTCCGAATGGGTTTGCGGTGGCTCCCCTAGTGTGTAATGCTGTAAACGACGCACAGCAGCACTCCAATATCTGTCTCCCACGTTCTGTTTGCTTTACGAAACAACCCCACATCAAAGTTGGATCTTTCCCGGCCGTGCTCCGGCGTGCCTAACTTGGCAGAAGTTCTAGCCGCCTGTGTCCAGTTTGCAGCCTCTTGCACAAGCTGTCATTTTGGAGAGGATCTTCCGAACGCCAAGCCACAGATGGGACCACCGGGTTGTTCCCTTTTGCTAAACGGGCACGCCTGTGCTATCGATTACCCGTGCGGTTCTTCTTATCAAATGATGATTGTGTGCTTTTAAGGCAAAGTTGAGCTTGCCGGGTTTTTAAGACCCTTCATCAGGGGAATTGGCCGGCAGTTGTTTGTACACGGTGGAGGCTTTGTTGATTGAAATGAGTAATTAAAATATTTATTTCACACCTGCTGTGAATTACGGAAGAAGCCTTTATCTGATGGAAAT
>JXXB01005843.1:0-11790 GCA_000956275.1 Anopheles koliensis
GTGACGCTGATTCCGGTACGATTCGACGCGTGGTTTCGGTGAGAAAGCAGAACGATACTAATTGAAATATTTTATTCATCCCGAGTTGTATTTATTCCCAGCAGAAATGTCGTCGTCTGCGCTACGTAACCCCCGGGCCACGTTGGTAGCGAACGGAAGCAACAACAACGAAAAAAAATAACAATAAGTTATCAATTGTGTTCCAACCCAAACACACATACACCGGAACGCAAGTGCGTGGACACATGCGTAACCAAAACCGGGAGGCAAATATTGACCCAACACCGCACGTCAATAATTGTTTCGCAATTAATCACTACAAATTAAATCGTTTTCATTGCTTCCTTTCTCCAGCGTGCTTCCCCGCCAGCCTGGCTCCCACCGCCAACCACCACCGTGTCAGAGAAAGTCATCGAGCAACGGGCCGCCGCCGCCAGCATTGACAGGGCGGCATTTTCACGTGTCGGTGTGTGCGCGCGTGTTTTATGCATTCCGCTCACCTTCTACAGATATCGCACCTGTTTTGCAGGCATCATAATCGACACGTAGCATCCGAACGGGAGGGAGGGTAAGTCCTCCCTGCCCTGCCGGCGGACGTCGATTACAACATCGGCAAACGGTTGGCAAACCCCGTGCGCGATTGCAAACACTTCCTGTTTCCCATTTCATCCGTGTTTGTCAGGCAGCCGTTCGGCGTTCGATTGTTCGATTCGGATTCGGAAGGCAGAAAAGCACATTAATTGAACAATTTTTCAATAATTCTGAGCTCCGCTCGATTAATTGCTTTTAATTCGTGAAATATTTTGCGTGGAGCCGCACAGGGAAAAATACGGACACAAATTAATGCACGCTCGAATTAACTCCATCAAATTCTTAACACATTGTACGGCGCGCCATTGCATCCCAGCGTGTATCACATTGTTGAAACCTCCACCCCTTTCCCCACCCACCTTGATTAATAAAATATGTGGGAGCTTGTGGAATGGCAGCATTATCAAGGACTCCCGTCGGCCTGATGTTGCCTACATCTCGCTTCTTTGAAGGCAGCAACCTGGAGCAGCGTGTAAAGCAAAGCCGACATGTGTCCCTAACAAATGCCCGTTTTCCACGGATTGATGTGAAAGTGTCAAGGATGCACTGAATTCTAGCAGCAGGAAAAGCGACCGAACGTGGGCGACGACACGAAAACGGAATAATAAAATGCAAGCGAACCTAGAAAGCAGTGCTGTGGACGTAAAAGCAGCCTTCCGAGCTTGCTTCGTTTTCCCAAGCTTGGGTTAAATAATGAAGCGTTAGTTGAGCGGATCGAAGTGAGCTACGGGCTCCATTCTTCTCCCGTACAAATCGTGCCCTGCTTAACGACACTTATGCAGCACCTAATGTGGCGTAGCTTCAGCACGTAATTACATTACTTGCCATGCAATTTATGACCATCTGCTCTGGGCGAAGGTGTGCTTGAAGCTCAAAACAACTAACTCATTCCAAACAGCGACTTATACGTTACATAATTAGCAGATGCAATATGTTCTTGTTGAATGAAGATTCCATCGGATGATGTAAGTGGCGCAAAAAGCAAGTGGATTTAATGAAGACGAAGGTGAGATGATCTGAATATTTATAAGCTCATGGTTGTTAGGATTAATAGAAAATGATTTAAATTAAATTCTTTAAAAAAATAAACACTTAATGTTGATTATAAATAAGTAGTACAACATTAAGTATACGCAGAGCTGAGTGTACGTCATTCGAAAAATTACGTTTCTTTCGTAACAATATGCTAGTGCTAAGCCTTTGTAATCATAATACCAATTACTTAAACTTAAAGTCTCTTCAAGATGAAATTTCTTAAGAAATCAAAATGATCGTCATCTTGTCCGGGTTCGAAAAAAAAATCCTCAAATTCACTTAGGTCCATCTTTAATAACTAAAGCCCTTTCTTCTCTGACGCACTTCCATTTGGCTCTCCTTTTCATATCGTACAAATAAAAAGCAATGAACAAAACAGTTAACTATACACAAAGGGACAACAATATAAGATCAGAAGAACGTGAAAAGTGATGTCATCAGGAACACGAGCAGCATTGCATGCGTACAACATAAGCACCCTTTCGATTTCGTGACATTGAATAGCAACCCATCTAGCGCAGAAAGCGATTGCAATCGCGTACGAAGTGAAACGGGTCAAGTGCAGCCCCAGAAACCGGACGAACAATGAGAGCTACAAATGTAATCGATTATCGGAGCAATTACGCCGTTGCACCACCGCCGCGTGAAGAAACACGCAGGCCCACCGCTCGCACTTGCAAAACGCGCATCCGGTACGATACGGCAGGGTTCAATCTCTTGCGCAAACTATATCGTGGGCCCAGAACAATTATCACCCCTCCGTGCGAAATCCGGCCCACCGCCCACCGCGCCCACCATGCCCGGGATCTTCGGATTGTCACCGATCGGTTGACAGTTTTGCAAACGCTTTGCCCGACACCGCCGAAAGTGTGGCCGCTTGGCGTACATTCCTCAGCGGTGCCGGGCCCCTCCAGAGAGTGGGTTAATTTCACATGCATGCCAACGGGGTGGAACATCGCTTCATGCGGTGCTTAGTGGGCCGTACCGCTAAATGCAATTAATTTGGACATTCCCGTAGGGCACAATTGCCGGGGAGTGGGGCATAGCTTTGCCTGCCCGGGGGTGTATAAGATTTCGGGCATTCGAGTGGACAACAATCAATTCGCGATCGAACGTTCCGATTTAAAGGTGTGTCTGGCCGTTCGGAGGAAGACACCGATTTTCCGAGTGCAAACCTGGTGTGTATCCTTTTCGGTGAGGAGCGCTTTCGAAACGGGGACGAAATCAGTGCGTGGTTAAATAGACAAGTGTCGCGACGCGTGTGTTATCCTGCCTTCCCGAGAGAACGAGAACCTATTAGCTCAACTAACGAGAAGCAACGTGGGACCTGCCCGCCTGTCATACGGAGTGGAAAGTGAAAATCGCATCGCCTACTGCAAGACATTCACGCCGTTTCGCGAGATAGACTGCTGTACGGGGAATCGCTGGCACGTGAGCACACAAAATGAAACTTTTGGTACGTGACAATTCGAACTGGGATTAGTGCTTCTGGTTCTACCGATGATGATAAGCAAAAAAATACTTAATTTCTCGAAGAGCGAACCATGTGAACCTGAGTATTCGTTTTGCACATGCAGTTTAAAGCATTTTTTAGACATTTCTTTTATGGTTGTAAAAATTCAAATTCAAATTCATATTGAAAACTTCGTATCTAAACTTCGACCAAAATTCATTTTCTATTGGTTAATGGCATTGCATAACATTCGACACGATACACCTCATTAATATTCATTTATAAATCGTGCACGTAGCTTTTTTTCGGCACCGTAATCACATTGTTGTCCACCAGAAAAGAAAGTGATGGCCCGGGAACACAAAGAAATTATGAATTTCTTTTTTTTCTTTGTGCGTGAAGAGATTTATGTTCATCGAATCGAATATTTAGTGCTACTAGCGTGATGTTTTGATTATAATCCACCAAGTGTTGTATGAGGCAGACGCAACTTGCAACAAAGAAATAATTAATGGGTGGTTATTTATGATTTATTATTAGCTATGTTTTGCACACCAGCGCCAGCGCACGTTGGAATACTAATTTGAATATATTTTCCGCTTGTACTTTTCCCTTCGCCAGGTATTGTTCGTACTTCCCCTGGCGCTGGTTTATGCAGGCACGGAGAAAGAAACCGGCCCGTTGACAAAGCTGGGCGGCACCAAGAAGGACAAGCGTGGAATTTTCGGGTTCGGTGCGTATGCTCCGGCTGCGCCAGTTTACGGGCATGCCTTTGCACATCAGCATCTTCTGCCGGCGGCGGATCCACTACCGCCGGTGGCATTGGCAGCCGCACCGGCCCCTCTGCCGGCTTTGGCCGGTCCTTATCTAGGGACGCACGCCCATACGCACACCGTCGTAACGAAGAAAGTTGGTATCCCAATTCCCGCGCCATACGCCGTTCCGGTTGAGAAACCGTACCCGGTGCCAGTGCGGGTGAGATTTGAAGAGTGTTTGAAAAATAAATGCACGACTTAACGAGCACACTTCCTACAGGTTCATGTACCAGTTCCGGTTGATCGTCCGTACCCGGTGCCGGTTCCTCGGCCGTATGCCGTGCCGGTAGAAAAACCGTACCCCGTGCCCGTTGACCGACCGTATCCGGTCGCGGTGCCGCATCCCGTACCGGTGCCCGTGATCAAACACGTCGGCTACCCCGTACCAGCACCCGTTCCGGTGCCCGTCCCGAAGGCTGTTCCAGTCCCGGTGCACACTCCTTTCGTCGTAGAGAAACCCGTCGTCGCAGCCTTAGATGATCCGTGGGCGTCGGCTAAACTGTGGTAATGACTCTACCAAAGCATCAGGCGCCAATCTTCGGGGGTCTGCATCCGTTCAACCAAATACGTTTCTATTAAGATTATTAGTGAAATACGCCAATAGGCACAGAACTATAATAGGATATAAATTTAAATAAATTATTGTTTCGTTGCTTGTTCCTAATCGTTTATGAATATCTTTAATTTAGTTGCACAGTAGCTAGTACGTAGGAAGAATATCACATTATTTATTTGCTGTGTCTATTTACCATTTATACAAATTATTACACGTCATCAACAGAGTCAGTTTGGACTGATTTTCTTACTTTTTAAAAAGATAAAAGAATAATAAAAATGCGCTGGAAGCGATGCATTGATTACGTAGGACGCAGAGAAGAAGTCAGTGAAACGCATACAACAGTAATAGGATTGTACAGACAGCTATCACTCCTCCAATTATGAGTGATTCTCTACGCTTTCGTATGTTGATGCGTTGGATTAAGCTAGAAATTGAACAAAAATTGAAAGAAAACATTAAACTTTACCCACTTCGTTCGCACGTTTGCATACTGTACCTGGATATTAGAGGAAAACGGTTCGAAATATCGTGCATTCGCGTTTGGAATCGTTTCAAGTGCTGCCGCTGTGATGTTAGATGCTCTTTCGTTTCCATTGCTATGCTAATTTGGTCGTTAACAAGCGAGCTGGAGCTGTGCAAGTGGGTGTTCTCCTTGAGGTACATATCCCGCCGGCTCAGACCGGATGTCGACGGAGAGCCTACCGACGACGTACCCAAACCCGATCCGCGCAACAATTCCTCCCGTTCCATTCGTGTCGTGTGATTGGCCTGAATCTTCAGATACTCTTGCCGGTATCCCTGAAAGCGAATTACCGTAAGTCAACTGCGGTGCGGAAGTTGTTCGATCATTCTCTCTCTGCGATCTTACATGCAGTATCTCACGATGCCTCTGTAAAACATGCATCACCGCTGCACCGCTGTTGGGGATCTCGGACATTTTTTCGTTGATGTTGGACAGTTTGTCTAGCATTTGCTCAATCTCCAGCGACAGCGTGTCAAAGACGTGATCTCCCAGCAGTGGCGACGTGTCTGTGTTGCTAGCTGCCGCCGAAGAAGCTCCACCGCTAGCCGCACCAACGCCGACTTTATTAAACGCGATCAGTTTCATGTCGATATCATTTTCCAAATGGCGAGCCTGCTTTCGTAGTGCTAGGAAACAACCAATTTCCACAGGGTGAATGTTTGTTTATCTTTGAGACAGGCTTGGACGAGGGGAACTTACTATCCCATTCGGTTCCCATGATGAAAGTTTTGTGGTCGCCGTTGATTGACGAGTTCCAGAAAACAACATAAATATACAGATAAAACAATTATTTCTATCTTTCGAGCGGAAAACTGTAAATTAGCTTTTTTATTCATTAACATCCGCACGTAAACACAGAATGACACACGTACGAGGAATTTTGGAAAAGTCAATACGAACTGCGTTTGTCATTTTCCTACGAAAATTGGAGTATTCAACTCTTATTCATACCCTCAATACAGATTCCGTTGATTAGCAGATTGTATTCTAACCGTTTTCGGTAGTAATAGTTTTTTCGAAACATTTATATCATTTATATCAATTTTGTTTTCATAGTTACAGTATCATAAACATCATCAATCGCGAAAAGAAGAAAAGTTAGGGATGCATGTTGATTTGTTTTGATTTTCATACCCTTTGACGTTGAGAACTGTCAAAACATCCGGCAGAACATGCCGCTCAATGTTGTGTAATTTTTCAGTACGAAAATAGCGTAAAATCAACGAGTCCACAGTATTGTTACGATTTATTTGTGAAAAGTTATGCATACAGACCTTTCTCCGCATTTACATTCAACCGAATGCAATCTTATCATCGAAGAGCTGAAAAAGTGTCACTCTGAGGTAGGATGCCGCTCGTATAAATGTAATGGAACGCATTCGCTAAAACAAAGCTTTTTTGCAGAATAAGTTCGGTAAATTTCTCGGCATCTGCAATGACTTGGACCGCCAAATGATAGTTTGTCTACGGAACGAAAGGAAGACCCGTCAGAAACTGAACCGAGAAAAAGCCCTAGAAAAACAGAAGCGCGTGCAGGAGCTTATGCGAGAGAAGCAAGGATGATGCCGATCCCGGACGACTACTGGTACGAGGAGAAATCGCAAGAAATTGCTGGAGTAACAGTTCCTTCGATATTGAATGATTTCATTGAAAATCAGCCATCCATAGTAGACCGCTTCTATACGAAGTTGTATTTCGTACCCCCGAACAAGCCGGACGAGCCACACCAAGTATTGTTTCACACCAACCGAATATGTCTGGTGGGGTTCGCGAAAGAGCATGTGGCATTTGAGAAGGGCATACGCAGCGTGAGCTTCGAGGTAGGCAAGTTTGATCGAAGCGAGAACAAAGTTTCTGGTCGTAAAAAGAGTGGCGGAATGATCCTGCAAGCCGACTCAACGCTGGCGCTGGTGACGTGTGTGGATGACAGTGTTTACAAGCTACGATCGTGCGTGCAGGGTAAGCTGGTGGAAGTGAACGAACGTGTCGTTGGTGAGCCGGGCATAATGCGGCTCGACGGAGAGGGATACGTTGCTATAGTAATGCCAAAAATAGAGCATTGTAATGCATTGAAGGAGAAGCTGTTGAGTTACGAAGATTATGAGAGGATGAGGGAGAGCAAATAAATTTAAACGTTCAATGCAATTCGTCATTTTAAAGCCATATAAGATAAATCACAATACCGTGGAACCGTACGCAGGCTGCAGTTAACAATCAAGTAAGTCTCTTTGTTTCAACAAATAGGGAAAAATAATAATTTACATATTATTTTCATTAAACTTGACGACAGCAAATAAATTTAATCAACAAATAAAAGTGAAACGCCACACTGTAAAACTAAACAGCAACGAGCTTCCCTATGCGATTCGACAGCCCTACAGTTCAAGTGTCCCTCTCCGATCAAGAGTACACTGGACATTACACTCACATGCTTAAGAACGGGTACTGGTAACAAGTTCGTTATTTTATTAATTTTTACAATTTTTATTCGACTTTCTCTAAGGTTTCTTTTTGTAACGTTGGCGATAGTTCTGCCATATTGCCCGAGTTTGATGTAGTTTCACGTGTTCCTGTATCGTTCAGTCTGGTCGAGAGTCACACATTGCGCCAATCGCAACTCTTGTTCGATTGTTTAAAGCCCTGGTCTGCGATGTCACGGTCGGTCTGTGTTGGTGTGTCGGAGTGTGTGTGAATGTGTACGATGAAAATTATGGGCAATGTCTTCTTATGCTCAGCGCCAACTCTTATCACATGGGCAAACTTTACGTTCGTTCACGATACATTCTTCGATTCTTGCTTGTCGTATGCACTGAAGTTGTCGTCTGACCGACGCAGACAATAGTTTCTCTTTATTAACACAAAACGGTAAACCTTCCATCATTAACAACTTCGATTTTCGATCAGTGTTCGATCAGACTCATAGCGCGGGCTGTTCACGTTTGTAGCAGCAGAAGCGTACTCAATTGAATTTGGTTTTGTTAGGTCCGTTCCGATACAACCCTCAAACCACTACGAATTAGAAAGAAGTAGAGAACATAAACAGAAAGCACAAGTTGTGTGTAAATGTGTGTTGGTGTGTTTGTATGCGTGTGTTTGTCAACGTCTCCAATCAGGGATATCTCAGAGACAGTAAACCTACGACGATAGCGGTAGAAAATTCGTTAGGAAAACAAAGAACGTAAATAAATATACCGTCCTACACTACTTTAACATTACGCATTGAATGCAAGTTTTGTTCGATCGTGCGAATAGCAGCAGCGCTCTGCACTCAACTATTCGATTTCCCCTTGCCGAAATCGGACGTTGGCGTGAGAACGTCCAGCTTGGCAAGCGCAGCTTCCGACATCTTCTTGTACTTGCCGACCAGTTCGGGCAGATCGTACGCGATCGCCACGTCGAGCTTGTTGATCGGGCAGCCGCGGAAGTACGTGCACGTTTCCGACAGCTTCTTGAACTCGTACAGCGGGTTCAGGTGGAAGAAGTCACGGTACACCTCCGGATCCGGCAGATCGTAGCGCGAAATGTTGGTCAGCGTCGAAAGGCCCTCGTAGATGTGGTAATCCTGGGGGCTGGCAATGATCTTCTCCGATATCTGCTTCTTGTTACCGAACAGCGTCTTGTGGTTGTAGTACGTGGTGAGATAGCAGTCCACCATCTTGGCGTGGTTGCGTACACGAACCTGAAGCAAAAATGGTCGTTTTGTGTTATGACGTAGTGATACAGACCCGAAGTAGCACATCTTACCGCAAAACGGCGAGCGCTGGCGATCTTGTTTTCAATGCGACGATCGATAGCCTGGCCAAGATCGAGCAGTAGCGATCGTTCCTGCGAGCGCAGCAGACGGACGGGTGCGCCCACTTCGAAGGGATTGGACCAAAGAGACACCGTGTACATCACCGGTGGTTGCGCCGACGACATCAGCGGAGAAATGTTCCAGATCAGTGCACTCTGGACGCGCAGCAGCTCCTCCGGTTTCACTTGATCTGCCTTGTTTAGCAGGATTCGCGTCTGGCACGGGGAATGGTAGCGATATATACAAAAAAGAAAGTGGATCATTAATGTCAACCCTTCGTATCTTGCAGCCCGGACAACCGCCCCTCGTACCTGATATTCTCGTCCCTTGAGCTGGTCCAGGATGGCTTCGGTTTCCGGTCCCACGTCCAGCTTGGACGGATCGTACACCAGGAAGATGATGTCGGCGCGATCGATAAACCACTGGCAGGCATCGTTGAACGGGAAATACTTGGACACCTGTTTGCGCACCTCAAGGATGCCTGGAATCTCGACAATGTTAACCTGCAAACACAGGGAGTGAGTGCCGCACGTTAAAACTAGGGTCAAGAGCTGGTCGGGGCGCGAGACGCGACGCCATGCTGCCACCGGTTGGCAGTGAAAGTTACACGCTCGTTACACGCCGAAGCATTTCCGAACGCAAAAATAGAACGCGACCACGGTAAGCCACGGACGGCGTTCTATTTTCGGCCATTTTGTCGCAATCCGTCGTGTCGGTGCGGGTGCGTGCTGCACGAAATGTCAACCGAGATCGAGACAGCGCAACAGCTGCTCGGCTGCCTGTGCGCAGCGTTGGTTGGAAAGACAAATGTCGCCGACCGGCTGCCATTGTCAAGCGAGCGAGCGAGCGTCATTGCAACTTACTTACACATTTTTGCGCCCACTGCACTGACTTACCCTTTCGAGCAGCTTGTTCGGCAGCTTCTGGCCACGCAGCCGGTCGAGCAGACCCTGTCCAAACTTTTGCAACCCCGAGAAGGTCCAATCGGCCGCCAGCTGGGTACCGTCCAAAACCTCCGGCTCGTCGCCGTGCATCAAAATGTTAAAGTACGCGGGCGACGGTTCAGCACCTGCGACGGGGGAAGAAAAGAAAGCCAGCCATAAGTACGGGGTCATGCCGCCGGATGCATCGCCATTGCGCTCACGTTACCTGTGCGCACCGAGTTGGGCGTGTACTCGTTGTGGGTGAGGTAGTTGAGGATGGTCGATTTGCCGCCGCTCCAAGGGCCCATGAACAGCACGAGCGGCTTCGAGAAGATCTCCGGATCGCCGAAGTGGCGGTTGCTGAGATCCCGATACTTGTACAGCGTTTCGAGCGGTTTGATCGAGCTGTCATAGATGCGCTTCAGATCGCGCAGGATCACGTCGGCCGTCTCCTGCAGGGCTTTCTCCCGTGCCGACGCGTCGTCGTTGATGTTCAGCAGTTCGTAGATGTGCGTGGTGTCTCTAAGGTTCGATGGAATTTCGTACTCCTGGTAGGATACACGCAGACGGGGAACAGATATAGTTTAAAGCGTACACTAGCCTAGGCACTACTAAACAACGCCCTTCTACGCGTCGTTGTTGAACAGGTCGTGCTTGTGAAAAAGATAAAGCAATATTTTCATTACCAATAGAAGATCTTCCTCCGGGAACGACTCTTCCTGGGAAGCCGTTTCCGCCGTTTCCTCCGACGCTTGCTCAACACTCTCACCGTCCTGTTGGGCTAAGGTCTCGGCCGAGTCTTGCTTCACGGCAGACTCTTCGTCGCTTTCGGCACCAGCAGCAGCATCAGTGGCATCAGCTTCTTCCGCTTCTTCCGCTTCTTCTGCTTCGTCTTCTTCTTCGGCAGATTCGGTAACGGCTTCCTCCACAGATTCTGGAGCCTCTTCAGTAGCATCAGCAACTTCCTCGGTGCTTTGCTCCTCCTCCTGCTCCTGAGATGCTTCTTCGGCCTCCTCGGAAGTAGCAGCAGCACCAGCATCAGGAGCTTCACTGCTCTCCTCAACCGGTTCTTCCTCAGACGGTTCTTCCTCCGTAGGAACTTCCTCACTGGCGGCTACCTCCTGCTCCTCCGACTGCTCCACAACTTCCGCTTCAGCTTCCTGTAAATAAATTCGCCCATCAATCAACGCGCCCAGTCCCCAGTTCGCAGGGATCTCTCCTCCCAGCACCACCTCCATCACTGACTTGCGTTATCCCCGCCGGTGGGTGCACCACTTTGAAACTCATACCTCCTCGCTTGCTGCGGTAACGCTTTCGTCTACCTCATCTTCCGTTTCCTCACTCAACTTGTCACTACCGGTGGTGTCCTCCTCCTCCTCCTCCTCCTCACTGTCCGCCTCGTCTTCGGCCGGTTCCTCTGTGCTCAACGGAGCAGGTTCCTCATCGCTAGCGGCAGGCTCCTCCTCATCGTCGGTGTCCTGCTCCTCGGAGCCGGCCTCTTCTTTCTCACTCTCACCGTCGTCGTCTTCGGTGCTATCGTTCACTTCACCGTCTGTCTCGACGGTATCTTCACCAGCCTCTTCCGACACGGCTTCGTTCGCTTCTCCAGAAGCATCCTCCTCTTCATCCTCCTCGCGATCATCGTACGATCCTTTCACCGCATTTTCCTCCTCTACATCGTCATCCTCATCTTCTTGGCTATTAGCTTGATCTTCGTTTTCTTCGTCACCCTCGGGCATTTCATCTTCCTCTTCATCTTCATCTTCCTCTTCCTCACTGTTCAACGTTTGATCTGCATCCTTGATAGCAACAGTTGGAACGGTTCAAAAATAGTTCGCAAAACACGGGTCAAACAAAAAGCAATGGTAGAAGCCGTAGCGTAGGAGAAGTGTAACACGGAATGACAGAACGGACGGTACAACAAGCGAGAATGGTATGGGTTTCTTTGGTGGGACAAACCTTTGGAAGGACGATCAAGCTTTCGCACGATTCACATGATTCAAAGTCCAATCGCTGAACCACGGTGACTGTATATGGAGTATTGCGGGAGATTTTTTTTGGTTTTGGAGAATATCTTACCTCATCATCAGCTTCGTCT
>JXXB01005849.1:0-12102 GCA_000956275.1 Anopheles koliensis
CTCATCCATGCCCGTTGGCTAATTAATTACGAACACTATCGAAATCATGCCTGCGTTTGTGTGTTCCATCATGATTACAGCTAACCACAACCACGAACGTTAAGGTCGTTGATCCAGAGCAATAGATTTTTTTTCCGGGCATGTAAAAACCATGGAAAGCTTGCATGGAAGTAGCACTGCATCCGCCAGCCAGCGATATCGCCACCGTACGAACCGGGAACTGTTTGATGTTTACAGATATGATAGCGTCGGGATGGAATCGATCTATCTCATCGCGTTCTGTGCTCTTCCTGTTTTCTCCCCTTGTCAACAGGTACGCCGGCACAGCATACAGCTTACATAAATCATCACGTTGCCGGAGCGACCCACGTCGTGGCTGCACCCACCATTTCCGGGCATGCTACACACGCAGCCATCGGAACGATTCCGCTCGGATATGGGCACGCGGTAACCAGCGCCGGCCATATCCTGCAGACACCGGCCGTCGCGACACAAGGACACCAGGTGAGTGAAAAGGGGTGCCATTTTTGGGGGTTGTGAAAAATGGACGCATTGGCGCACCGGTGACAGGCAGTAGATAATGTTTCTTGGGTTTTTGCAGAGCGGATGGCCGGGGGTGGATTATTCCCCCGGTTCCGGCTTTGTTGATGCAGCTGCGCACTCTCATCTTAGCCCAGTTTGCTGACTGGTTGCATGGTAAAGGTCACGCATACGCAAACTGCAGTATGGTTGTGCAAAAGGAAAACAAGCACAACATACAATAACTCAAAGGGGTTGCGGTCGGGGCTTTTAGCTGATAGATATTTTTCTGCTGATAAACCACCGATAGCACTTGGAGAACAATGAAAACATGCATGCCACATGCATCAAGTGTTCACTTAGTTAAGCCCATGATTTACGCCTGGCATGTGTTGCATGAAAACATAAATATAAAGATATATAGTTTACCTTAGATGAAAAAAAAACAATGTTTACAATGTTTTTAATTCAACTTGAGTTAGGCTCTGAAATAACAATTCTTGATAAAATCTTGTGTGAAAAATAAGTGAACTTTTAACGATTTTTAACAAAAGCAGTTCCTGATACAATTCAAGGAACGGCAAGTTTCCAATAGTAAATTGGGTCAATGATAGTAATTTGAATTTATTTTTTTTTTCGAATATTATTCGTCTAGCCGCAAACACTTATATGAGCAAAACGAAACGAATTCTAATTACAATATTTTTACAACGATTTTTAATGAAGCTATTCTTATTGATGCAAAGTATCGTGCTGTGGTCAGAATTTTATTTTCCATTCTGCTCAAATGTAAACAAACACAAACAATGTTCTCTTACGAAGGGGACAAAATTTGATAAAATCAGAAACATAGAAACGCCGGTGTTGAAAGAATAACAAAGTTGAATGCTTAGTTCTGTGTACCAAAAAGCTTGTTCCTATCGGTGAAAAAGATTTTTGAAAGCAAAATGAAATTCCATCGTGAGGAACTTTTTCGTTACACGAAGGTACACGCAGTGCGCCACGTGTATACCTGTGTGTATAAATATTTACAAGCAATCAGTGTGTAGCTAACCCTTGTTAATGGAGATATAAAACAAGCGTTAGATTTTGTGCTTTTTTCCTTCGCAAGGGTATCAGCTCAGCCATGTCTTTCCAAAAACCCCAAACGTTTTCTGGAGCCCATCGATCGTGCAAGGTTGTTTGATGCATAAATTTTACACCACGTATCACACGATCACAGGAAACACAGCGCGCGTGTTGAAATGTGGCTGCCAAAATGGGCACCCTGCGGGAACCGTGGGCACCAATGAATAATGAAGGCAATATGAGTGGAGAAAAAATTTGAATTCCGATCCAGGACACGGAAGATATTATTTCCTGACACTATGCGGTGTCTTTTTCTTTTTTTGTGCTGATATCGGCTTATGCATACGGTGGGTTTTGGTGTAAATTGTATTTGACTCATTTTACGAACCATATTTCGACACCAACACGCTGGAAGCGATGAATGATACGAATAAATTTTGGATTGAAGTTTTGTTTCATGGAAATGTGGATAAAAACGTTCGAATAACCATTTAAAAACGAAACTTAAATTATTAATGAGCATTTAATACAATGCCACTTCTACGAGCGGTTTCAAAAATGTTTCACGAAATGTTTCAATTGAGATTTTAAAGCTTCAATCCAAGAATTTAATATTCATTGTTGGTCGGTCCGATGGAACAGTGGCAGAGGCGCCGGATCTGCCTGTGGAAGTAATATTGTCTGTTCATATCTGTTACAGGCTTACTTTCGTTTTCCCATAATTTTATTGATCTATTTTTTTATCTATATATTTTCGCTTATTTTCACTTCCATTTATAGAATTTACACCGCGTTATTCTTACCTATTTTCAAGATTTGTTATAGTGAAATATCATCAACTTTTCAAATATCATTTGTTGTGTAAAATAACAAAAACTTTATTAATGGCAAATGGTTAATGAAACTTTAGCTTGAAAACTTAGATTCTTCTCCTAGTAGAAACATTTATTTAAACTCATAAATTTTATTTTCAAGTAGACAAATATAGTTCTATTACATATGAGACGTTGAATTGAAACCAAAAATACAAATTTTGGAAAATTCATAAAATCTCGCCATTTTATATTTTCTTTCTTTGAATCAAAAACGGTTTCAGATGCCAAGCTAAAGCACCATCCATTTTCTTACCTCTGATTGCGTCAACCGTGATCGAAAATCTTTGGAAACACTTTCCGGAATTATAAGAGCTTCTTCAACTCCACTTTCCGCTTACAAACTTGCTCAATCAATCTCTCTTTTGCCTGCCTGCTACCTCGCCGGTGCTTCCAGCATGTGTAGGTGTGCATGAGTGCGGACGGCACCCGGGATCATGTATCTCGATGCTTCGCACTCATTAATGCTGTCATTTGTCGTCAACACCGCACCGAACTCTTCTATCCCAGGAGAGTTGACGAAAATAAGAAATCAATTTAAATGTCATCAATTATTACGCAACACCGCTGTCAACTTTTTCCAAGAATGAACAACTCCATCGGCACGAAATTGCGGGAACCGTCTGGATCCACCAGGATCGGGAGCGATAAAGACACCGTCAAGTAGAATGAAGTTCCGTGTAAAATACACACACACACACACAATGGCGTTGGGAAAGCACATGGGTTTTCCCGCGGATGGTTGTATATTGGTTTTACCTATCCCACGAACGGTCGTTCACAAGCATGTCGGTGCGAAAAACGCTTCTTGAAGGATGCGTGTTAAGGATACGGCAAGCTGAAATAATTAACGAACCTTCTTTTTTCCCGTGGGGGACGCAGCTGGGGCAAGTTGCTACACGCACCAGGCTGACACTCATACAAGAAGTACCATCTACGACTCACTCCAAAATATGATCGTTCCTCTGCGGTGAACGGCGTGTAGAGTGCGTCAGCACTCCACCGAAACCCGCTCTAAATGTGGCCGGTTTTACTTTAATGAGAACGCAAATGTCACGGGGTTCGAGGGAGGCCGCATGTTTCCTTCGTTTACACTCTGGCAGGACGCCATTTTCGCAGCTAATTTTCACCACCCGAACCAGCCAGAAGCAACCGGTGTGAGCGATGGCTGCTTAGCTGCGTCTTACGTCCTGTGCTCTGGTTTGACGAATGGATGTCAACGTGGTTGCCGTGGAGTTGCCGCTAATGTTGTCTGTTCAACTTTTTAACGAGATTTTCCACGCGACGAACGCGTTTTATTGGGTTTGTGTGGTTGACAACGCGAGTAAACGCGGGCGGCCATTATTTATTTCCATTCCTTCACCAGAAATGTGGCACGGTTATGAGGAAGCGGACGATTGTTTGCTTGCACTACCCATTAGACTAAAGGCTAGGAAGTTATGATGGATGATGTCGGTCGATTGAGTCGAAAATGTATGCAGATCATATTTGACAATTCATTAGAAAGTATTTTAAAACTGTCTGTTTGCCTGCGAATTGCAACAGAGCAGAAGGAATATCCACGGAATATCCCTTACCACTGCTTACCAGTACACGATAAACCTATGATTATATTAGGAAACCACTTCCGGGTCGTATGCACGTGCTTGTGTGCAGTAGTGAACCTCAGAAGCAAACTATTTATATAAAATACATATAAGAAAGAAGTAACTTGTTTTAACTTATATCTTTTTAGCATGTTGTACTTGTAAACTAAACACATTTTGTTCGGTATTGTTCTATAGATTTAACAATATTAAACACACTTTATTAGTTTTATATAAACTACAAAAAGTTTAATTAAATTTTTCACAATAACTAACTTTCCAGATAAAAAAAGTTTATGCAGATTTATTGCAGACCAATCCTCTGCATTTTCAAGTTATTTGCTGGGTTGAATTTAAGCTTTTCAGTTGGCAATTTTTGGATAGATAATAGATATTCCTGAATGAAAAACTTCATGAAATACAATATACAGAAACTGATTTTACCCGTAATAAATGAAATGAATTTGTGCTTTCTTTGTTATGCAAACTATCTCGCCTGGTAAGAAGCGGTTGACTTCAACGGGTTACAATGAACTTCGCATTATTTGCTTGCGAAAATGATCCCCCAAGCCAATGCTCTCCGAAGAAATGAAGGCCCTTCGGTCGTGAGACAATCTGTTCCTCTTTTTTTACCCCAGTCAAGTGTGCAACTAAAAAAGAAAACCGGCTTCCATGCAACGTGTCGTATCTTAAGAAGTGCACGCTAGAGTGAGATAGTCGGCAAAGAAGCTACCTCGTCATGTCGACGGCCGGTGTCATTATGCTGGTACAAACGGTGCAAGGGGGGCGTTTTGCTTATTGCATTTAATTTCGCATCACACGTATCATAAGAGCAATTATGCGCTCCAAGACGACCAAGGTAAAACAGTGCTCGCGATCGGAGCCCCTTCACGAGCGAACGGAAGATCTCTCAATGCATTTTGTGGTCCGCAATCAGATCATGCAAAGTGTTTTGCTATGAGGGTCGACGATGTGTGTAATCTTACGCATTTTCTCATCTTCCCTCGTTGTTCAGACGTCCCGGACCTTGAAGCAAAATGATTGGTTTTGAGGAGAAAACGAAGAAAGCTTTTGTGAAGGTGAACACAGCATAAATTGTTTTCTGTTTGCAAACATGTAGTGACAATAATGAGCAAAGCTATTATTTTTTTAACTGTTCATTAGTTAAGGTGAGCTAAAATTAATACAATATTTATGGGCTTGATTGTTTGTTAGTTTAGATAATTTTCCTTGATGGAATAATAAAAACAGATAATTTTTAATCCCATCTTGTAATCAAAAGATCTTAATTACAACCAGTTAACCAAATTTCCCAAATTTAGAAACCTTTCGCTTGATCTCGGATTACACGTTGGTCACCCTTTACGAAGAAAATCGTATTCTTTTTCCCCGCCGCTCCATAAATCCGTCCAGGAAATGGCATTTATAATGAAAATTTTGAAAATGTCTCAACCCATTCCGCCCACTCCCTCCCGGGGCACGGGTCCGAACAATAAACAACACCAGTGACACCACAGCGGGGCACTGGGAGCCGGGTCCATTGAAATTCCAAACCAATGATCCGCGCCGGGGCCTAAAGTTTTGTGATCCGTTTATTAAATTGCGTCCCACGCCGATCCCAATCGGAATGGGAATTGAGAGAAAAAAAAAAAGAATCGTCTCCCCGTTTTCCTCAGCTTCTGAACACCGACGCTTCGGTTGGGTTAAAATAATAATGGCAATAGTAATGTCAACCCGGTGACAATTTTCTTCAGCTGTCTACCGGTTTTAATATTGGCCTGGCCAGTTGTTTTTGGTTGTGAAGCGAAAAAGTTAAAATTTGTACACGAAGAGAGAACGGGGAATGGACGATAAATTCGTTATGTAATCTCCTGTTGCGCATACCGCGTGAAGCGATGATATCCGAGGCGAGGAGCGCGTGTTTTGTTTTTCGGCCCTGTTTTCGGGTGGGTCGCCTTTGAAGCACTTCTATTGTGTATTTTTGGGCATCGCTTCGGCCTCCCGCTTTTACAGGCCGATAACAGAAGCAAATTCCTCGCGCTTTTGCAAATTTCCTCACATTTCCACGACAAGCGATTGTTCCATTTACGGCCACCCTAGTCCTTTATCTGCTTTCCCATGGATGGACTCACGGAGCGTTTAGGCAATTTCACATGCCGTGGGCGAGTGTGCGCGTATGAGCGAATCGTTCGAAGCTTCATTAATTTCCATTTTTTGGAACTAGCGCTTAGCGTGCTGATGATAAGGTGCAGCTGTAAACACTTCCTGCGCTATCCTGCTTCTGTCAGCAAAAATTAGGCAGTGTAATGGGGTGTCAAACAAAAAAAAAGCAAACAGTCAACCAACGCGTCTCCATCACCGTGGTTACCAACATCGTAAAATACATGATAGCGTGTGAAAAGTAGTCCTATTTTTGCAACTCATTTACCATCCCTTTACTGGCTAGCTGGTATGGCAGGAAGCGTTACTAACGTGCCTTCAAACGGCCTTTTTTCAATCGTATACGGATGGCTTCCCAGTCATCCGCTCACGACGCAAGCGACCTCAAGTTCTGTGTTTGAGAATTGGTGGCAATCAAATTATATTTCGCATGAAAGGACAAATTAAAACCTCTTCTCGCTCCACCGGAGCCCTGCCAAACGGACTTCGTACCTCCGTCCTGGTTACCTAATGCGGGCGTAACGAAAAGAGAAAGCGGAAGAATAAAGCAAAGAACCAACAGCAGCACCCAAAAGCGTGATGTAATTTGGGTGAATCAAAATTTAGCTTCCAAAAACCACACCAAACGGCTGGTGCTGTGCAAGTCGAGTTCCGAAGCGTTTAATTAAGTTTCGAGCATTGTTATTCTGGTGGGCGCCATTTTTTGCGTCATTTGATGCACTGCTTTCGATTCTCCCCGGGGCACGTGTGCTCTGCAGCGCGGGCTGCGCTTGAAACATATTTCTCATTATGGAATGAAACTTTACGTTTTCGAGAGCGAAAAAGAGATTTGAAAGAGAGGAATAAAAAAATGCTTGCTCCTTTCATGGAGCGAGGATGAAATGAAGTAGTAAAAATGTATGAAGCGAGCGTCGAAATGACACCTCCCGATGTCCCTCGATCGATGGTACGCTCGAGCTTGTTAGCCCCGGTATAAGCCATCGGTTCTGGTGCTATCGCACGGACTGAACCAGCAAAGGTGACAATTTCAAACTGCTACTTTATTTATTTTTATTTTATCCGCCCACCTGGCAGATGTTCGGCCGACGGCGAGCTTTGGTCGCTAGCGCCACATTTCGAAACTCTTTCGCTCCGTCGATCGGTTGGGGTGGCAACGATGGTCGGTTATATAAATGAGTTCGGCTGCTGGGAACGCGTCGAAGATGTTATGCTTTGCTTCTCAATCCTTTTCACTTTAGGGGCATCTGCTTTTTTGTAACGGAAAGGTGAAATCATTATGAACATGATGTGGGCGAGGAAATAAATGGTGGAGTGATTCTGTTTCGTGTTAGCTGGAGGCGGTCATGATATGTTTTGGGAATAAAACATCTTTGAAAAGACAAACATTCCTTATAAGATTATGTATGAGATTCGAATTGATAAAAAAAATCTGCTGGCTTAGGAATTTAATGAATAAGCTCCAAGCATTCTTCAGGGAAAATGAATCGATTCAAGTGTTTTCAGTAACCTTGTTTGGTGACTTTGATGTAATATGCATTAGTTATAGTGTGTAGCATGTTGGAGACAAAAACACAAAATGTTTGCTGAACCCAGATGGTATGGAATGTTTAGCTAACCTCTCGATTTCTCTAGAGGCAAGATGTCCTTGTTTTGTCATCTTAGCTTATAGAAAGAGATTGATGTTTCAATGTAATCAGTGCAAAGCATACTTTCCCGGAAAGTATTTCTAGATATGGAGCATAACGTTCATCTATGAACGGGATATGTGCAAGGCAACTTATTTTTATTTATTCCTGTAAAAGGTTTTCTGAAGCGTTCCACACAAACAGTGTGAAATACATATTTTAATTTAATTTTCATAAAAATTGCTTGAAAAACATGGTCTATTTTCTAATTTATCTGGCATTACATAAGCTTTCCTATGAGTATGTTGTTATCATTTTGTGAACAAAATATTATTGAAAAAAGGAATGCAAATTGATTCCTTAATATGGAAAATAATTTAAAATACGTTGTTTCTTCGAAGAAAATAATCTCTCAACCAAAAAAAAAGGATTTCATTTTTTAACCGAGAACATTAAATATTACCTACGTAATATTACCTATTAAATATTACCTACGTACCCATGTTGTTGATCTTTTAACCAGTTCCTGAAATGAGTTTTTAATATGCTTTTTTAGAATTCAAATAACATAAAACATTCTTCTGTTGGAAAAAAAATCACATCGATAAATTTCGAACACTTGCTCTCATGGTAACAAGTTTTGCTTGATTTTGCTTCTTTGTAGTCGTTCTAGTTTCGCTTTCCACGGTTATGTTTCGTGTCTCACGCACGCAAGCAAATTTTCGAAATGTTCGCTACTTTGTATTGATTTGTCTGATATAAGTACCGTGATGGTTGAAGAAGATAGAAAGGTTTCACCAGCCCTTCCTGAAGGCTGCATAAAAAAAAAACACTTACATAAGTCACCGAATCGCACACAAACACCCGGCTACGTGCTCGCGTGCGGTGGATGACTTTATTTTAATCAGCTAGCGGGCAGGGTGATGGAGCTCACGTGTAACGAATCGTAGCATGCGTTTCTTTCATAAATTGTGTGTGAACGATTTTTTCGCAGCACGTGATCCATAATGCGGAGTACGTAGCGCCCGCTGCTATGACGACGCTCAAGGTGGAAAGCATATCCGTGGGGTCACATTTACATCTGCCGCCCCTTAGCTCGGCCCTTCGACGAATGTAGTGCGAAGGCGAGCTGGAGTTTGAGTTTCGTTTGTAGAACGGCAGCTTTTCGAGTGAAACTGAACGTTTGTTTGTTTTCTTTGCTTTATCTTCACGCCACGTAGTATAACTACGCTGTTCCGCAGGTAACGTACGCCCACTACCCACAGTATCAGCTGTACCAACACCATCAGACTGGTCCCGGCGGAATTCAACCGGCCGCAACAGCGATCTATGCCGCGCATCAGCTCCATGAGCATCCGGTCGCAGCAGCAACCGTTCACGAGATTCCTCATCAACACCAGCAACAACAGCAGCAGCATACCGCGTACGCTCATCAGCAGCCCATTTACGCACATCATCCGGCCGCCATCCATTACACCGTCCCAGCCTCGCTCGTCCATGCTGGTCAGCATAATTACCAACAGCAGCAGCAGCAGCAGCTTCCTCTCAGCCACACACAAGCCATCCACTACCAGCCGACACAGACCGGAGGGCAGCCGGCAGTTCCGATCGTTCATCAGGCACCGATTGCCACCATCAATCAGGTCCACCAGGCGCAGCAGGTCTACGCCACCCAGGGCCAACTGACGAAGGTAAGGCGCTCGCATAATCATAACCACCCGTTGCGGGGCCCACAAAGCGCTAGCCGAACCTCCCCCTTCGTGGGGATATTGCATTTAATATCGGAAGCAATTTATGGAAATGCGCTCATATACTACGTTGCCTAATTTCCTCATTTTGTGCCCCACACAGTACCCACTGGCGGCCCAGCCAGCCTACTACGGTGCGGGAGGACTACAGAATCAGATCTATTCGACGGCTCCCAGCTACGGTAAGTCTTTAGAAAATGTGTTAGAAGGATCTTTCTAAGCGGTATAGTTGTATAGCGTAGCGGTATAGTCAATCGTTCGACCATTCATTATCCATGGCTGCCGGACGTTGCCGGATACGTTGCGCCGAATGGGGGAAAGGTTACGGGAGGTTTACGTGAATATACGCGCATGCTGCGTTGCATTATTGGTCGGATAAATTAGGCGGTGTCGGCATGCTGTTATTACGTCACGTTCTGATTGTATTCGAGTTGGCAATGGGCGAAGGAACCGGTAGTAGAAAGTGACAATAGCTGAAATGTATACATTTTGAATCATGTATTCAACAGTTTTATTGTACATAAAAGTACAATTCATATTGGCAATAAGTAAAAAAAACGTTACTTCGTGAACAAAGCGATGTTTTTAAGCTAGCGAAGCTAGAGAAACATTTAAGCGTGCTGCTAAATGCTCAATATAGTTCAATAAACAATAATTCTCAGTGACATTGTTTGTCTGAATGAATTAGCTCACGTGATGCTTATTTTTTATTGATTTTTGAGCAGCACATGTATTTCAACAATCGTACGTTTATTAATTATGTAACAACAAGCAATTTCCTGATTTGACAAGGCAGCTTGTAATTAATTGATTTGTTTTTATTGGTTTTTCAAACTATAAATAAAGCAATTTAACCTAATGATATCCCAACCTGTATTAGTAATAACTTTTTCTACAAGTTTTTTTTTAATTTAGAGTACGATTTGTTTGTACTTGTCATCACTAGCCCAAACTTTTGTTATAGAACAGGCTGTTTTTACATAGTTGGCAATAAGTGATTATAATTACTACTAAATAAATAACCTAGAGAACATTGAACTTACAGAATAATTTGCACGAATATGGTTGCTTTTTGTTGTTCACTTATTTGTCAGTTCTGTTCTAAATTGCGGCTCTACAAAGTTGAATACAATAAGAGACAGCATAAAACAGTTTCAAATAGTTTATAATGGGACATTATTTTCCGATCATTAGTTCCATTCACGAGGACAAGGCTGCTGCATAAAATGTCATGTAAATTAACTTTCAAACCAAAACCGAATAATTAGTGGAGTGAACAAACAAATCGTCACACCATTTAAGATTTTTTTTATGCAGTATTCTTTCTTTAATATTGCACACCAACCACTCATTCCCACGAACATGCACACACTCACCCACTCCTGCATTCGCTCACGACCTGTTTTTGGGCCCAGCCCGCCAGTGCACATTCGTTACCGCTTGGCTTCACCCTCATCCGGTGTAGGCTTCATCATTCCGGGTCAAGTACCGAGCACGAACTTGCTGGCACTGGCGGTCTGGTACCGAAAGAAGGTCTCTAACGGAGCGTTTTTTGTTTTTTCCCTCTCCATCCCCATCCCCCGCTCCCTCGCAGGTGACCCGGACACGCTAACAAACCTCGCTAATCCTACCACACCTCGGTTTCCGACCACTTCCCGGCGGCCTCCGAACCGCCCGGTGCCCGGTGACATTCGACCGATCACTGAGTACGAGGACGACGACGATGACGCCGGTGACGGTGGTGTCAACGACGTTAGCAACGGGGACGGTGTGCTGTACCGGGACGAACCCAACCGTGGCCCCGGTGCGGATGGGAATTCCGACCAGGACGAACCGTGCGCGAAGGATCCAAAGAAAGCGGGCCAACCGAGCGCATTCAACCGAAATTTGTACAACATGTGGCGCGCGTACGAAGTGGCCCGGACGTTGCTGAAGGCGTCCGGGGCGAGTGGGGCACCGAGCAAACCGAAACCGAACGCAACAACCACCACAAACAATACCGACCGCATTCAACTGATCCATCCGCCGGGCGAGTCGGACAAGAAGCTTAAGGGCAAGTACTACGAGGGCAAATACTATGGCTATTACCGGCACGGTCGTCAGGACACTGGTCAAGACCGCGGCCAAATGGGACGTGGGGATGCCAAGCGCGCGTCCAAGCCCGTACAGCCATCGTCCTCATCATCGTCCTCGTCATCGTCGTCGTCGTCATCGTCGTACTCGACGTCCACCGGCGACAAGCATTCACACAGAAGGAATCTCGACTAATCCGGTGCTTGAGTGATGTCCGTATTTATTAGTTCGTGCTTTAGCAGTGCCTCGTAGTCGTTTAACTTTCGGTCGTTGTCAAGGTCGAAATCGAACGCGTTCCTTCACCTACTGCCCTTCCAGCGAAGATTCCAGCCAAAGCGCACGAGAGGTATAACGGCTGCACCGACTTGTCCTTCTAATCTCATTCCACGGTCGTCGGGCGATTTGAAATGTGAAACCGTCAAATTCCTCGGTACTCGAGCACATACACACA
>JXXB01005947.1:0-10959 GCA_000956275.1 Anopheles koliensis
TCCATTCAAATAAAATAAATCAATAAAATCATATCCTAGTCTACAAAACTAACTATTTATATTTATAACTAATTTACAATTAAGATGGAAAATTATTAGATTATTACTCAATAACAAAGACATTGAAGGGATGCTGAAGAGAGTAATAGTTCATTAGAGAGAAGATCTCACAAATATTCGATCATCACATGGTTGATTCGGAATGCTCTCAGAAACCCAAACTTTCTTTCCAGAGAGCTAATGTGAAATTTTAAAATAGCTATTGTAAAAGTTATTCCATTTAAGTATAGTAAGATTTTTGTATTAAAGATGGGTGTCTAACATTTTACTACGAAGACTTTATCTTCTTTGCACACGATTAATATTATTGCAAGTAGTGTATGAGTGCTATTAATTATGAAGCTCGATATAGGTTGATTCCATCGGTATGGTTTCACTTTCAAACAATGCTTCCCTAATGTAATGTACTATTTGTATCGAAATATGTAGAAGCCATTAGAAATTACACGTCTCCAAGGATTTAACAAACAAATAATGCTATGATGACCTTTTTATACGATATACAGGGAAACCAATACCCTGCTATCGGTTATTCATTGAATTGAAAATAATGACACTGATATCACCAAAACTACCGGATACTAACAATGAAAGCAATATTTTCCATAGTGGAATATGAAGATCCTTGTTTCAGAAAAACTACGAGCGATCAAACAACTTCGATCTGCAAACGTAGCAATCTATAAAGATTGAAGACAACCCGAACGATTCCATTAATCTATTCTGGTAAAAATGGAAAAGGATCTGCTACATTGTTCTGGCCCATTGATGTATTACCGTATTTACATCGTTTGAACGTATCTTACTAGTTCGACTGGAATGAGAGTTCTATGGTGTCCATATCTAAAATACAAATAAGTTATTGACATGATGAAAGATTTTCATTTATATACCCAACGTTTTCCACTAATATCTGTATTCCTATATAAGTTTACCTGAGTGTATTACATCTTACAACTAAATCCTGACCGCAAGAACAGATTTTGACTTTTCATAAGTGCCAGGAAGGGGTAGAATACTTACTTTTCTTTCTTTAAAAACCTGAAAATGGATTGCCCCTGTGATGATAAACACCGAAATATGCTAAAAAAAATCTTTAAATCGAGCCCAACATCCTGCCACGGAACCACGAACAGTTGATGATGAACTTCTTTGATCCTGGATATGCACTACAACACGATAAGGATAAGATACGATAAGATTAAAACACAACAAACAAACGGAGTGTGGTTTAATAAACGTTGTTTTGTATTATACCGATCTCGATATACATGATCTTCCTTCATCTGGGACGCCAGTGAACGAGGTTTGTTTCACACGCAAAGGGCTCGGTAGCGATACGAACCAAAACAGCGGCACCCACACTCTTCGTCACACCCGGCGGCAGCTTAGCATATGAAGACGGCAACACCCAGCCCTCTCCTTAGGCCTTGACGGCGTACGTGCGACGCGGGAACTTGGCCCGTTTACGTTGTGCCTTCAGTGTCAGGCGCTTGGCATCACGGGGGGACAGAGCCTTGCGCATCGCGCGTGTCTTCTTCGGGCGCAGATCCAGCGGCACGTACTTCTTGCCCTTGTACAGCTTGCGGAGGTTCTCCTTCGTCTTCGTGTTCATCACAATGTACACGCGTGCGATCGCCTTGCGAACGACACGGATCTTGGACAGCTTTGACGGGGCACCACCGGTGACTTTCGCCACGCGCAGGTTCAGCAGCTCCTTCTTCAGCTCATCCAGCTGCTTGGTCAGCTCCTTCTTGTCCTTCGTGCGAAGCTCGGAACACTTAACTTTCACCATTTTGCCGGTTTTGTAGGTATTTTTGCAACTTTTTCAAGAAGCACGCGATTGGAACACCTCCGGTCACAATCGGGAGAAACGTCGAAAAGAACGGAAAGCAGCACACCACGGCACGCCGTTGGTTTACAGCTCGCCCGGGTTGACTTAAACTGGCAGCTGGTGGTGGCGTAGAACAGATTACGTATGTCTGTTCCCGCTGTTTCGTGTGAAAACGTCAGTGAAAAGGGCATACCTACTCCATCAACCCTGGGCAACTACAACTCCTCAATCCATCCCTATTATACGCAAGACCAAGTACATCATCAACTTGTCAATTTGTCAGCAAAATGCATAATCACCCTTAGTTGTGTGCGTGTTGTACGCCCTACCACTGTGTGTGTGTTTTGTGTTGTCATTTCAGCTTCTCATCGTAAACTGTTTTGTCAAGCAAAGAAATTGGGCTTGTAATTCTGTGTTCGACAAATTTAGGAACGAGAAGTCCTACCCGTACTTCACCAAAATGACTGTGGTTGATGCGGCCCGTGAGAAAGCGCTGGAAGATTATCGGAAAAAGTTGCTGGAACACAAAGAAGTCGAATCTCGGCTGAAGGAAGGTAAATATCGTTTGAGGTTAGGACATTGACGATGACTAGCCGAATAGAGCTACTCGGTACAGAGTGTATACATTTCACCCTTTGGATGTACGTTCTGTTTTTCTTTCCGTTGGACAGTTCGGGAATCGCTGAAGGAACTTACGAAACAATTCGACAAGTCGGAAAACGATTTGAAGGCGTTACAAAGCGTTGGTCAGATTGTTGGTGAAGTACTGAAGCAGCTGACGGAGGACAAATGTAAGCAACTTTCCTTGTGTTGTGAACCGACGTGTTTTTAACTCTGTTTCTTGGTGCTAATTTCCCTAAAGTCATCGTAAAAGCCACCAACGGACCACGGTACGTTGTAGGATGCCGTCGTCAGTTGGACAAAACCAAGCTGAAATCGGGCACTCGCGTCGCCCTGGACATGACTACACTGACCATCATGCGTTACCTGCCCCGTGAGGTGGATCCACTTGTGTACAACATGTCTCACGAAGATCCGGGCGAGGTGACATACTCCGCTATCGGTGGGCTATCGGAACAGATTCGCGAGCTGCGCGAAGTTATTGAACTGCCTCTGCTCAACCCGGAACTGTTCCTTCGTGTCGGTATCACGCCACCGAAGGGTTGCCTTCTGTACGGTCCACCTGGTACCGGCAAAACCCTGCTTGCCCGTGCCGTAGCTTCCCAGCTCGACGCCAACTTCCTCAAGGTCGTCTCGTCGGCCATCGTCGACAAGTACATTGGTGAATCGGCTCGACTCATCCGTGAAATGTTCAACTACGCGCGTGACCACCAACCGTGCATCATCTTCATGGACGAAATTGACGCCATCGGTGGTCGTCGGTTCTCCGAGGGTACGTCGGCTGATCGTGAAATCCAGCGTACGCTCATGGAGCTTCTCAACCAGATGGACGGTTTCGATTCGCTCGGCCAAGTGAAGATGATTATGGCCACCAACCGGCCCGATACCCTCGATCCGGCACTGCTGCGTCCGGGACGTCTCGATCGAAAGATTGAAATTCCACTCCCGAACGAACAGGCCCGGTTGGAAATTCTGAAGATTCATGCCGCACCGATCGCCAAACATGGCGATATCGACTACGAGGCGGTCGTGAAGCTATCGGACAACTTTAACGGAGCCGATTTGCGTAACGTTTGTACCGAGGCCGGCCTGTTCGCTATCCGCGCGGAACGAGAGTACGTCATACAGGAAGACTTTATGAAAGCCGTCCGTAAGGTGGCGGACAACAAACGGCTGGAGAGTAAGCTCGACTACAAACCGGTATAAATACCCATCTGCTTGGTTTGCTTCAAGTTTTTCGTATCACTGTAAAAGATGGAAGGCGCGTAATAAAATTAACACAAAAATACCTATCATGATTACAACAAATTATTCCGTGGCTTTATTTGGATTTTTTCGCTGTCATTTTCTGCTTCTTTCGCTCAAAGTAGTCAGTGAGGTTGTCGATACTGTGTTTGAAGAGTGTAGAATAATCTCTCACCTGCTCGATCGTATCCTCTTTGAATAGATTTTCAAAGTTCTTTGACAACGGATGGTCAACACATTCCGTATAGTAACGGCCAACGGTGGCATATTGCAGATCGTACACCTTTAGTTTTGCGCGCTTACTGTCCTTCTCTATGACCATCAACACAAGCTGCAGGGAAGCGTTCAATGCCAGGCTTAGTATGATCAAACTTTCGTCGATCGTTAAAGCCTCAAAGCTAGAGCCACTCGGTCCGGTGCATTCAACGAGTGCCAGTTGAATCTTGTTTTGAGCTGAGCTCATCGCAACGCACATAAAGCCCTCGCATTTGATGTCCTTTTGAACCGATAAAGCAACCACCGGATCATCGAACAAAAGCTTAAACAATTCGTTACCCTGAATGAAATTCCATAACACGAGCGATCCATCGCCACTCAAAGAAATAAGTCTATCGGGCTCAATGATTTCCAATCCGCATACATACTCTTTGTGTCCTAGGCAATAGTTTACAATGTTGTGGCAGTCTGGAAACGAACTGATCTTGATTTTCTCATCTCGATCACATGTTACGATGAATCTAAAAGCAAGCATACGTCGGTTACAATGTTATTATGTTAAAATATACGCTTCTCTTACCGTTCGTCTTCGCTGATCGCCACATCCAGTATAAGGCTCATATGTCCTAGGATCCATTTCGACCGTTGCTCTGATTTACCCAGCAATTCGAACTCGAAGCAATCGCTTTTATCCGATCCGATTAGTACGCCATGCTTCGGGGCGAACTTCATGCACACGATTGTCCTGGCCGTTGGGATGGTATCTCCCAACGGTGCGGAACACCAATCTCCACCCTCTCCAACGCTTATCTGGTAGCATCGCACTGTTTTGTTGCTCAAAGAAACGGCCAACACCTTCGAGGATAGGCAGTACGCGAAGGTAGCAACGTTCGCCGGCTGGGGTGGTTGGTTGTTTGCTTTGATGTCTTCTATTGACGTTTGTTTTTGAGGAAACGTGATCTCATGCAACACGGCAGTACCATCTGATGAAAAGAACACAATCTTGTCCTTGATGGCCACGACAACACAGGAAGGGTAGATTTTTAATTCGTACATTTTAAAATAGGCTAATCGAATGAAAAGACACAAACGTGGAGAGAAACGACCGCACCGTCCTAGTAGTTGACAGAAAGCCGGTTTGTATACATTCTCAGTCGACAAAGGTAGCTGTCACTGTTTGACAAGGTATTTGCAGACCCAAAAACTAACAAAAAATAATTCTTCAATCGGTACAAGTCCAGATTAGGTCTCTGACCTAATCGATAAACAATTTCATCGCTTCATCTAATTCATCGAATTTACCGATATTCAGGTTAGATACACGTTCAATAAAACACATACCTGATAAAATAAATTTATATTCAAAAATAATCCACCACAACCAAAACAAACCGACAAATATCCGACACCGACAAAACAAACAATGACGTTTAGCCAGCGCATTTGGCGGTACGTTTCTGAACTTATGACCGCCGAACTTAATCTGGACTTATACCCTCGAATCAACTTCACGCTTGTTGATTATGCTTCTTAATCCATTCGTTTGAAAACTGATTGATTTCCGTATAGAATTCCCGACGTGTTGTTTTGTTGTTGACACCAGGGACAGAAAAAAATCAGCCGGCTGTCTCTGTGTTAGATAAATACCGGTTATTATTGTGACGTCTTATCAAGTCCGTATCAAGTTTCAAACAAAATCCCCAAAACAAATAAGTGCAAAGAAACTGCGGCTTTTTTTGGGCTGAAGGTAAATATGCATAGGTTTTCGTGGTGATTACGTGCATTGTTATTCGGTGTGTCCAACTTGGTGTTAAACGCAAAAACACCACTGTAACACGCATAGATAGCGATGGGATTGTTCACGAAGAGTTGCGTATTAATTGGCCTCGGTTCGGTTGCTTATATCGTGCGGTAAAATTGTTCAAATCATGCTGGAACCTGCCCGTAGATATTGTTTTTCTAACAAATTCTTTTTTCGGACGATTTTGATCCTCCTCTCTCCGCAGGTGGTACTATATTGGCCGGTTGTACCACAGCAAGCGAACGTTCCAGAACGGCGAAGTGATCGTACTGACGGGTGCAAACTCCGGTATCGGTTTAGCAACGTTGACTGAACTTGCCGGACGTGGGTGTCATCTCGTGATCGGTACACGTTCCGTAGCTGTGGGTGAGGAAATCCGTGAACACGTCCTCCAGCAACATCCTGACACAACCCTTGACGTGTTCGAGCTGAAACTCGAATCGCTGGCCAGTGTGGTAGAATTCAGTGAGAACGTGCGTAACTTGGGAAAACCATTGTACGCGCTGATAAATAACGCCGGTGTGTTCTACGCACCACCCAGGCTAACCGACGATAAGCTAGAACATCACTATCAAGTGAATTACCTGGCCCATTTTTTACTAACGCTGAGACTTCTGCCTGCGCTCAAGCAACACCCCACAGGCAGCAGGATTGTGAACGTTGTTTCGCAAGCACATCGCTCCGTAACTGACATTCCACCCGACGGTAGTTTCCTTGGACCATTGTTTCCAGATACCCCGTCCAATCGGTTCCGCGCGTATCAGTACAGCAAGTTTTGTTTGGTGCAGTTTTCCTATCGTCTTTCGAAGCTACTTGCTACCGGTTCCAACGATACGCCAACCGTGCACTGCATCGATCCGGGTAACGTGGAGACGGCCATCTATCGCCACTTTCCACCACTCGCAAACCGAGTGTTTTTCTATCTTCAAAAACCGCTAAGGATTTTGCTCGTGAAAACTCCACACGAAGGCGCTCAAAACCTACTGTACGCGATACTGTCCGAGCAGAAGCCCTCGTTTTACGTGCGGCGCTTCTGGGACGGGCGAGCGAGTGAGTGTGACGAGATTAATCCACTTGTACGCAAGGAGCCACTGGCCGATTCGCTATGGAAGCGGAGTCGACAGCAGTGCAGCCACCATCTACTGGAGATGATGTTTTAATGTCGTCGACCGTGTACGAAGATCGTGCGAAAGGATTGCGTAAGGAGCCCCTTTCGTTTCAATCTACGTCGGCGGAGAAACCGACAGAGTTATGTCGGTGCTTGGTAACGATTCGGGATGTTGACGGTATTGGAACACACGACACTAACTACCTCACGTTGGAAACAGCCATAGGCGACCACTGGATTATCATGGGAACGGCATTAACACCAGTCGATTGCTACGTCGAGCTTCTTCTACAACAAATGTTAACAAACGAGGAAAGCAAATGTACCATAAGTAGCAACAAAGCGTCCGCTATTACGTTCACGATGAAACTTCTACGCATCGAAGATCAAAAGTACTACCACGATCTATCTGTGACCGAAACGCTCACGCTTGCCAAGGGGTACAAAGAAAAAGGAGTCCAAATGTTCCCAAAGTATCCTCTGTTTGCTCACGCCTACTTCAGTAAAGCGGCCAAATGTTTGCTGTCCTGGTCTCCAATCGATCAGCTCGATCCGGCCGTCGAGGGTGCCAACACGTTAGCGGAGATGCAATCGTTACTCGAAACACTGTATCTCAACATAGCAGCCTGTCTGATCAAACAAAACCGATTCGACGAAGTTCTCCACGTGCTACGCTACACCGACCAACAAGAGAGCCCTTCCGCAAAGGCAACCTATCGGAAAGCATTGGCTCAGTTTAAAGTGAAGCAGTTTGACGAAGCGTTGGCAACCTTGGAACGGATAGATTTCGGCAGCAGCAAAGAGTGTGTTACATTGCACAAGCAGATCATTCAAACACGCCAACAAGAGGACAGCAAGTATAATTCCATGGTGAAGAAAATGTTCGCTTAGAACAACCTTTAGCTTCTACAACCATTACGATAAGCAATAAAATCAACTGTTTGGGAATAAATCGAAAAATAACGCTCAACATTAATCCTGCACAGCAATGTTTTGCTCTTTTTTATTACCACCTTTATAATTTGGTGAAGTAGGAAGACACCGGTTTTACCTTCTGCTTTGCCGGGGACATTACTTCTTCACCGGCAACTGCTGGACGCTTTCGTTTTGCGCTGGAGCTGTTGCCAGTAATGGACACAGGCAATTTGTTTGAGTTCGATTGGGACGGTGGTTCGATCCGATTCAGTTCCTGCTGTAATCGTTTCGCCACGTGATAATCGTTGTGCTCCGTTATTGATTGCAGGTGGATCATTTTTCCGCACTCGGAACACTTCATATGGTCCTCCAGCACCGTTTCGTCTTTATTAGTCGCCTCTATTTCAGGATTACTAACACGTGATGCCGCCGGTTCAGGAGAAACTTTCGATAAGAACCGAGCGATAGACAAGTTAGTTGTAGGTGCGCTGGTGCCAGCAGTAGCGGTAGTTGTTGAGGCAGGAACTTTGGATGGTCGTTTTGCGGGAAACGGAGATTTAGCGGTCATTTTTTGCTTCAAATCATTGCGAAATTCATCTCGCTGCTGTTGACTTAACGAGAGCGCAAAATGAAAGTCTTGGTGAGATTGAAATTCTTGTTCGGGGATTTTTTTACCGCACTGTGGACAATCGACCGTAACAAGAGATGGTTCCGTAAGTTGGTAGCAGTATTCGGCATAAGTTTCCATGTAGTTAGCATTGCTTTCAGATTCTAACGTTTGCTTAGAAGATGATGGCTTCTCATCGGCTTGTGGAATTTCGCTAACGGGAACAGTATATTTCTTTTCTGATTCATCGAGCGGCACAATTGCGTCCTGGTGAGTTTGTTCAGTTTTAGTTGATTGTTCAATGGATTCTACAGTAATTTTATCATTATTGTTTTCCTCCTTTTTCTCAGTTGAAGGAGCCGTTTCACCAGGAAAAGCACTTTTTGGTTTTAGAAAATGTTTAATATCTTTCTTGGCTTTTCCCGACCCTTGTTCTCCAGATTTTTCAGCAAAACTGCTAATGTTGATCGACTGTTCTTTGCTACTGTCTTCCCTTTCTGTACCATCCTTCAAGGATGTAGAAGCTAATGACGCTTGATTCTGCAAGAAATATTTTATGTGTCCTTTTGGTTTGCTCGGCTCAGTTTCTAGATTAATCTTTTCTTCTAGCTTCGGCAATGATTCCGTAACTGTTTGGTCCGTTTCAGGCAACAAGGTTGCCTCTTTTCTCGCAGGAACGCCATTGCTTGGGTGTCCTATTCCGCTGGGACCTTCTCCTTCCACATTCGACCCTTTTGTGGAGTAGTTCTGAAACATTTTCTTAATCCCACCACCTTTACCAGAAGCATTTGGTTCAAATTTTCCTGCACTAATGCCAAGAAATTTGATTGGATTGTTCAGCGTTGTTGTTGAGCTAGGCTTGAAAAATCGCTCTGTGTTGCGCTTGATCGCATCGAGTGCGTCCACTGCTATGCGTTCCGTGTCGTACGCCACCAAAGGTATACTCCGCGTGCTGGCCACATCTCCATTGTCGATCTGCTGACTATAGCTTATCGTGAGCTGTTTGGCCGTGCGATTATTTTCATCCAAATCTTTCTCCAACCGTTCGTTCACCTCCGTGGCTAGCTCGTTCAGCCAGTGCGTTAACGTCGCCAGCCCTGTTATGGCATTCTTGCCCGGGAATCGCTTACAGCAGCCGATACTTTTCGAGTGAAACTTTGCCGTCACCGCTTCCAGATCGATGCCGCGCGCCATCAGGTACATCCAACTACCCATGCGCTCATCAAAATGCTGCTGCAGCAAACTTTCCGGAAACTGCACCAACTCCGACATGAACTTTATCTTAAGCACCTCGCACACCTGATCGCCCAGCTTTCCACCTAATCCTTTCACCTTCTTCAATGGCAGTGTCTCGTAGAGTTTGTCTATGCTGTCGATCGGCAGGATCGTCTGTTTGTTGGGTTTGTGAAAACCGGCTGTTAGCTTGGCCAATATTTTGTTGTGCGCAATGCCAGCCGAACACTCGTAGCCCGTCTTTTCCTTCACGGCGACACGAATTTCATTCACTATCGAAGCCCCAACAAGTAGTTTAATGTCGCTTTTTTTATACTCCAGTTGGTCCGGGGTACTGTTGCCACTCGCGCCGGTTTCGAAAGTGCTTGAAAGTTTCTTCACAAACTCGCCAATGTTATCGTACCCGACAGCAAATGTGTTTGCAAGTTTCTCCGGCAGCAAATGGAATTTACCCTCGTTCATTTCACGAATCCTGACCAGCACGCGTTCAGTTATGTCCAAGTATGCCTCATCAATGCTTGCTCGTTCAAGCAAAGGCGTGAAGCTTTTCAATACATCCGCAACCTCTTTTCCCGCTTCGCGGTAGCGCGTTAGGTCGGCTTTACCTCGCACTTGTGGCACTTGCGGTAGCTCAATCTCCGGACAGTGCTGTTTTGCCTCATCGCCTCGCATGTGGCGTGTTACTCCCTCAGCACGAGCTGGATAATTTACGGCTATGATGCTACAATTGAATACATATTTATAGTATCACTATACATAGTCCAGAAGACTTAAGCTTACCCTCCACCTTGCCATGGATTATACTGAACGACCGCTATCGGCTTCCCTCTGATAGAAGGATTCAATTTTTCCTCTACCTGGCAATAGAAACAATCCATATCAACCTAGCAAAGAAAGTAAGAAAATCAGTACAATTAGAGAACACAACAACACTTTCATCGAAAATACATACCAGCACTACCACACGGTCAAACTTATTTTTAATATTTATAGTTGTTTTACTACTCATTTTAATTTTTATACATTAAAAATAAACATTTCACAATATCGCTTCGTATTCCCGCCTGAAATAAATGACGTTTGTCAATTCGAAAACAAATTCTACAAATGTAAACAGTGACGTGTTTATACTACCTAGTTTTAAACTCAATGGGAACTTTCACTTAAACTGTGTGTGTTCTTTCGCAAGCAGGTTTTAGAAAATTTTCCCGACGATACTACGTTCGTTTCGTTTGCTTGCACAATTGCACAATTTATTCTAGTGTCCATTCGAGTACAATATTAAAATTCGAGCAGCTAATATGTACACGTTCAATAAA
>JXXB01005952.1:0-7500 GCA_000956275.1 Anopheles koliensis
TTTTTTTTTTTTTTTCGTTTGCGGATGCTGATTTCTTGCTGATCTCCACCGCTAGCTAGTACTACTACTACAGACGACTGCTCCAATCTCCACAGGGGGTCATCCGTTGACACGCACGCACACACACACACGCACGCACGCACGCACACAAACACACAGCAACAACACGTGCTACGCTACCGCTTTCACAACGTTATGCTAGGTCGCTGTTGTATCATATCCCTTTTGGAACCATTCTCCTGCGCCCTTTGTGTGGGGTGTGTGGGCATCGTCACTGCACGGCAGATACTCTCAGACTGAGACGGGAGCAGGACCAGCTACTGAGCGCGCGGTCCTCAAGAATGTGCGGTTATGTGTGGCGTCCGCTTTCCGCTCCGAGCGTCAGCCTTCGGGGCAGCGCTTTTGCTGGAGCACGGGAGTCGACGAGCGGCCGTCAAATGTCAAGTGCTTATAATTTACGTAACTTTCACTGTGCAAGTCTCGACGGGGTCAGGAAGTCAGCAAAAGAGAAAGAGTGTTTGTGAGAGAGAGAGAGAGCGAGAAAGAGAGATAGATAGAGGAGATCCCCAAGCGTGAACTCCTCGTGCTACTCCGGAGTAGGTTCCCGCTTGACAAGCGTGCGTACAAAGGATCACCGCGTGCTCGGGAAACCGAGTGTCGTCCAGCGTCCCCAAAAAAAAAAACATTTGGAGAACCCCTAGCGAAAACTGCACTCTCTGAAACGTTCGTTCCAGCGCGTCTGGCGCGTTCGGAGGACTGCGTAGCATTAATTCGCCAAAAGCGTCGAAAGCGGTGCACCCGAAATGTCTACGTAGTCTAATTAGTAGCTCTTTTTTTTCGTTTTGTTTTGATAATGACGAGCCAAAGACGTAGCGTGCGCTGCAAACCGTCGTCAGATTGCTCCGAGCGGGAGAGCATGCCTTTGTGTGTTTAACATTTCACAAGCATGCCAGCCGGAGAGATGCACAATTAGCTTCCACATCCGTTTGGGAAGATGTTTGTTTTGCGCAGGGTTCGTGTATTACTTTCTTAAATAGCAATTAAGGGCAATCAAGGGTGGGAATGCCAAACCAGCAGACGTAATACGTTTTAAAATTACAAAACAAAAAAATAAATGAACACCAAACCATAAAGTCCACTTTTGAATTGAGTACTTTTTTCAACCAATTATTTTCCCAATTTGGATTAAGTTCCCAGTTAGGATTATTTTTTGAACACTTCTGCTGCCCTTTCCCTTCACAGGTATAGCTGCTTCACAAAAGCTGTACACATATTTTTATTCATCAGTATATTATAAACAAAACCCTTTCCGCTGACACAAGTGAACATAGTGTGGAACGAACTTTATTGCTTGCACGATTTAACACACCATTTTAAACCCATCTCAGTCCGCCTCACTGAACTGCCACAGCTTGATCTCACCGTCGTCGCTTGTCGTGAGCAGCACGCCCGGTGTGTGCGGATGCCAGACGACCTTATTTACGTCCTGTGTGTGTGCTTCGACCGACGCCACCAGCTCGAACGTCGGTTCGTTTGGGTCGGAGTCGGACGTTTCGCGGAAGACGCGCAGCATATCATCACCGCAGGCCGTCGCTAGTAGACCCGTCCGCTTGCACCAGTCGATGTCGTATACGCTGCGCGTATGGTACCCGGACAGTGTGCAGACACATTTCCACACGGTCGACTGTTCCGGGCACGGTATGCCGAGCGTGTTGTCTGGCCCGTACCGCTGCCACAGCTTCACCGTTTTGTCCTCGCTGCACGACGCCAACCGCTGGCCGGTCGCATCGAACACTATGCTCCAAACGGTCGACGTGTGCGACTCGAGTGGTTCCAGCATTTCCCACTCGTTGTCGACCGGGTCCTGCTTGTAGAGGCGGATCGTGTTGTCGTAGCTGGCCGAAGCGAGCAGATCGTCGTGCGGGTGCCAGCACACCTTCTTCACGTCCTGTGTGTGTCCGTTCAGCACCGCCACGCACTCGTACTCGTCCTCCTGGTCCGGCGCGTGATGAATCTCCCAGATCCAGACCGACTTGTCGCGGCTGCACGTCGCGAGCAGGCTCCCGGACCGGGACCACGTTACGCTCTTCACCTCGTTGTCGTGGCCCTCGAGCGTCGCATTGCACTCGAACTCGCCGGACTTCCGGTCCCAGATTGCCACCGTCGTGTCGAAGCTGGCCGACGCGAGATAGTGCCCACAGTAGGACCACGCAACGTCGCGGATCGTTCGCGACTGGCCGTCGGTCAGCACCGTCTGCGCCGTGTAGCGATCGCCTCCGTCCGTCTGCACCCAAACGCGAACCGTCTTATCCTCACCGCAGGAGGCGAACATTGTACCGGTCGGATGCCAGGCCGCACTCCACACGCGTCCCACATGCCCGGTAAGCGTTTGCAACAGCTCCAGTTTACCCATCGCTCGTGGTGGAATGTTCCTTTCGATTTGCCGGACGATTTGCGCGGTTTCCCTGCAAAGTGACGGGGTAGATGTTATCGTTTTCGACGTGAAATACGTGCGGCGGCACAGCTGTTTTACTTACAACTTTTTAGAACGATAACAAACCTACAGGGTTTGACAACCACCGTTTACAGCACAGTGGAAAAATTAACTGAAAATGATTAAAAACACTTATTTATTGTTTACGCGCGACAAAATCACTCCCAAGTCAAGATCATCTCGTCAGGAATGGACGATAAAATGCGTACTGATTAGTTTTGAACGCCTGCAGCACCCCTGCAATCCGCCATGCATGGAACATAAATATTTTTCTTTCCGCTTCTTTGACAGCTGGCTGTGAGTGCGCTGTGAGCATTCGAACAAAACAATAACAAAACAAGCGTTTCCATTCCCTCTTGCAGAGAAACATGAAAAAGCACTACTATTTCTCTTCGAACAATGAATTTAATTGCTTTTAAACGATATTGTAGAATTTTTAAACGTGTTTCTCTTGCTTTAAGCTATTTCAGTACATATATTTCGAATAAAAACCCCATATCCCAGGGGTGGTGAATTCCCCAGTCGTAACTGGTAGAAACTGGTATAATCAATTCAACGGGGACGTTACGAATGTGTGCGTGCAAAAATGGTGACAGAATTATGCCTTAGTATGTAGTCTCTTTGACCGAGAGCAATAAATAGCAATTGCATAAAGTGGTATATCCTCAAGAGTAACGAGGGTATCAGTATGGTAAATTTATGGAGCAGCAATTTAAATTAATCACGTCGTATTGAGGTGATGTATTGTACGCGTGATGAATTATTTCACCTTTTAAACACATGGGATTCAATTGGTGATAAGGAAACCAATTCGAGATCGACTGACAATTTAAAAGGTTAAACACTAATGAATACACATCAAAAGATTTATTTCACCTTTCTATGTCTACATGGCGCATCACAAAAAAAAACACACAACTAGCGAAGTAGGCCGTCCAGTGACAGTGTTTACAAAAATTTAATATTAAAATATCTCCATATAAATATTCAGTTCCCTCTGCTCGTCGGGTTCATCCCTGCACGGTTCGAAGCATCACACAATACTCAGCTGATATGTCAGCATTAGACGAAGTTCAGTGCAATTCTGCCGCTAGCGCACTACCAGTGAACACTACGATTTGATTGTCAAGGCGTTTGATTGTAGCATTTGTCGAAGCACGGTACGGTCACACATCTAAGCTCTTGCTTCAGCGAACGTCTATAAAAGGCACAACGATCGTCGGACGGGGTTTTAAAGCGTTTTTTTTTTTACCGGACATGCTGCTGCTGCTGGTGAGTCAGCGTCGAGATGCAGTTGACGCACTCGACCGGCGGTTGGACCGTCGGCGTGATGCCAAAGATCGACAGGATGAGCTTTTTCAGCGCCGCCCGGAAATCTTTCAGGTGGTACGCGTACAGCAGCGGGTTCAGCGCGGAGTTGAGATGGGAAAGCGTGATCACGAAGAGCATGACCGGGGCGTTGATGTGGCACTGGGGGCAGAACGCCACAATGCAGTTGATCGTGTGCAGGGGCATCCAGCAGATCATGAAGAACAGCACGATGATGGAGAGGTTCTGGGTGGCTTTCACCTCGCGGTTCTGGGCGGCGCGCAACACGCGCAACATCGTGCCGTTGTAGTTGTCCTTCTTGGTCCGGCGTCTGCTGCACTGTTTCGGTGGTTGGGCCTGTACGCTCACGATGCTGGTGTCCTCGATGTTGGCCAGGCTGGCCGACAACCGAGTCTCGATGGCGCTCACGGACAGAATTTGTTTGCGCTGTTGGAGTGTGGAGTGGGGAAGAAACAGAAACAGTTGGAGATTTTGGGATGGAGCAGCAAAAAGCTTCACCCACCTGCCGGACGATGACGCGGTAGATGTGTATGTAGAACGCGAGCAGCAACACCGCCGGTATGATGATCGTGACCAAGTACAGAAACACCAGGTAGTCGTAGTTCATCACCTTCACGAACAGGCACGCGTCCTCGGTGGGGTCCTCGTGCCAGCCGAACAGGGGCAGAAACCCAATGATCGAACCGGCCAGCCAGCACATGCTGATGATATCTGCGCACGAAACGAAACCTCAGCGAAAACGAGCGCCCCGGGCAGAGCGGGTCAACTTACAGAGCGTTGTTTTGGTGCGCATGTTGCGCGAGTAGGCAAGCGGATGCAGAATCGCCCAGTACCGATCGATCGACACGGCCACCAGGCAGAAGATCGAGATCGTGCAAAGCACCACCAGCAGCGAGATCGTGAACAGGCAGGCGTGCAAGTTCTTGGGCAGTCCGATCGAGGCGAGCACGGCGAACGGAATGCCTAGCGTGCCGACCAGCAGATCCGCCGACGCTAGCGACACGATGTAGAAGTTGGTCCGACGTCTCAGGCGTCTCTCGCTCTTGAACGCGGCGATCACGAGTGTGTTCCCGAAGATGGCCATCAGCGCGACGGTTGCCTCCAGCAGCGCGTACGGCACGTTCAGTCCCTCTTCCTGCTGGTCGTACCCGTCCGTTGGCACCGGGACTTCCGTGGAGTTAGCGTCCCAACCAGGCCCTGAGCCTGCGTCGTTCTCCGCCACCCCCAGACAGCTTTCGTCCGCCATCTGACACATCTTCCGAGCACGCGGTCACACTAAGCGGGCGCCTTCAGCATGCTCCCCGAAAATCCGAACTTCGCCGATGACTCCGCGCCTAATCTTATCTCGTGCACTGAATTATGTATTATGGACACGTACCGTTTTCCCACCTCTAGCCGTTCGCTAGACCAAAACCAAAAAAAGAAAACAAACCCAAATCGACGAGTCACTGTACGGTGCACGTGTGGAGCCCTGGAGCATTGGGCACTGAAAGGTATCCCCGTCACAACGGACTTTTCCGTATCGTTTGTGCGTTGTGCGGTCTGCACGGGACTGCTGGTTCCCGAATGCGCACACTCAACCGTACTTGCCCTGTACTTGCCACCCGTGGGAGGGTTTGGGGAGAAAGGTTCATTACGCCGTATTTACCCTCATGTACGGCCGCATGTCCGCAGTTTATCGCGCTAGGGCTAATTACTCTCCTGTTTTCCCACCGCGCGACCATTATTACCATTTAGCTGAATTCCCTAATTCACGGCCCGTCCCAGCGGCTAGCTTTGCCTCGGTGGGTCGTGGAGCCCATCGGCTGGTCGGGCGAGTACGTGGAGGTGGTTCGATTGCCTTTGCCCGACGTATATTCCTCGACGCTCGTGGGAGGTTCAGGAGCGGGGGCAATGAATTAATTTTTCCAACGCGCTGTTTATTTCATCTCCCGTGCCCTACCTCCGCTAGAGGTCCCCCAATCGCCATCTCCACCTGGAACCATTCGCCGCAACATAACCCCGAACGTGCGTTGCGAACGAAGGAACGAGGAAAATGTGGTACAGCGCATGCTTCTGCTCGGGTCCTCCCGTAGTTCCTCCTCCCCCACCATACACACGGCCACATTACTAGATCCAATCGCGGTACGCTCTCGCTGGTAGCTCCCAATATCTCACCTCGTACCAGATACGGTACCTCCGATATCTCTTCGCCATCTCCACGTTCCAGACTCGCCAGAGGATTTTCCAAAGGATATCTGAGGAAGGTGGTGATTTTAGCGATTAATGGGTTGGGGATGTCAGTAGTATCACTCTCGCGGTCGCTCTTCTCACTTCCGCTCTTCGGCCAGGAGCGATGGCGGTGGCTACTCTCGCTCTCCACGCTCAGCGACCGTTTTCGTGCTTTTCAGCATTCAGTATCCTTTAATCTGTTGCCAGTTAGTTGTGCTGCTAGCGCTGGGAAGATACTGCGTGCATTACACGCGCTACTCGGACTTCCTGTCCCGCAACCTGTGCGGCCTCTAGGTATCGGGGAGGAGCGGACGAACCAGACGACTCCTCTTCTGCCGACAAAATCAAACGGAAGCCCCAAGCAAGGCAGGACAAGGCAAACAAATATAAAAACATCAGCACGGCATTGTGATATGTGTAAGGAGCAAGCTTGGTGTGCAATCCCGCTGTTGAAGTAGCTCGCCTTAGGTACCGTACTTTCGTGGGTGAGCTGTGTGTAGAAACCCGTCGCGTTCGCGCTCTCTTCACTCTCTCTCTCTCGTGCTCCGGAAGGCGCATCTGTTCTTCAGTTCGCAATTGAAAAACCCGCAGCCAAAAAAGGGGTTTTTTATTTTTGCTAACAATTACTACAAAATTGTTCCCGGCCTGTGTTCCCGCGGTTCCATTTCGATTGCGCCTGAAAGGTAGGCAAACCCCCTGTCGCATCCAATTTTTACGTGCTGTCAACGCGCGCGCGTGTGCGTGTGTGTGTGTGTGTGGTAAAAATCGAACTAAAGAGAGTATCTCGGACCGTGTGTTTGTGCGTGTGTATGTGTGTGTGTGTGCGCGCGCCCGTGTGTATGTGTGATTACAGCCGAGTGTGCTGCGGTTTGCAGAAAATGGCTGAGCACAAAGATGGTGGCGAAAGTGGTGTCGTTGCGAAGTCGCGCGCTTGATCCGGCGGTCTGGCCGAGTTGGACTCATCAAGACGACCGACAGTAACGACTGTGCGGCAGTGTTAGTGTTTCTGTATACGAGTCTGTGTGCGTGTAGGTGCGTGTGCACTGACAACCGCACTTCGGGTGAGAAGCTGGCCCGCGGTCACCTGGTTCACCGTACCAGGAGCTAGTCGCGAACGGAGGCAGGAACGTTTTGTCCCTTTACTGTGCTACCGTTCGCCCCAGCAAAGCACGTCGGAATACTGCCCGCAATCAAACGCAAAACATTGCATATCATTTCCTGCGCCCACGCTCACAGCATTCAATCAATACACCACAAATAGCAACGCTTTTCGGAAGTCCGCGTGTGGATATAAGTGCGCTCAACGTCTCTAGGTGGGAGGAGGAGCGGTTTAAGGAGTCCTCAGGAAAAGATGCCTACTAGCCGCGCATAATCGGGTAAGTATCTGCGCCATTAAAGCTCTTCCCTAGCTTCGGTTGGAAAACGCCAAAAAAAAGCCTTTATTATTTTTTGTGCCTCTGCTTCGA
>JXXB01005965.1:0-11259 GCA_000956275.1 Anopheles koliensis
CCGATGGAAGCGTGCTGAATGCATTCACGACAACAACAGCAAGAAATGAAATAAACAACAACAAAAAATCCTTGAAAGAGGTATCGTTTCTTCCGCCAACGGCCACGGCACGATCACGAAACCGAGCTTTTGTGCGTTTTTCCTGGGAGGAATATCCATGGAAGCAGCTCCCGGTGGCACAACGCGTGCTCATTGAACTTTACGCTTGCCTCCTTGTTTGCTCCTGTCCTGGCAGTGAACTCAAATTCCCCTTCCTCAACTCCCCTTCCCTCCCCCTCACCCGCTCCGGAAACGTCGGAATTGCTCAGGCATAATAAGACAAGACGATGCTGGAGCATAATGGAGTTGCCGGTGCTCGAGTGCGCTTCCCGTGTTTTCGGCAGCGAGCTTTGGTTTGGGAAACCGTACCGGGAACCATCTTTGTTGAATTTCGTTCATCCAAACTTCCCCATCGTTTATGGCCAGCCGGTTTTTGGCTGGTCAGCTTCCTGCCCACTGTTTGCACGGTGAAAGCGCAAAAGCTCACAAAACATTCCGGCTGGAAATAAATTTATAAACACATTCACCTTTCTCCGTGGGAAGGACGAGGGATGGTTTCCGGGCTGGTGGGTGTAGTTCTTTGGGGCTGAAAAAGATACTCCGATGGAGGGTTTGTGGGAGAGCACGGAAAAAGCAAAAAATGAAGGGAAAAGCGTTCCCTGCGGCAGGCGATTGTCTTAAATTATTCAAATGAATACATATGAATGGGTCCAGAAAGTTTCTTCCTTACGGGTCACTCCCGTGTTTGCAGTTGCACTCGCCCCTGAATGGCGTTGCGTGTCGGAAGCGTGTTTCGCTGCGAAGAAACCCTGTTCATCCACTCTCTCCCACCTCATTTTCCCCGTAAAGCATGCGACTGAAAATTTGTTCCTTTACCACTTCCACGACACTTAATGCTTGCGTTTTATCGCGTGAGGTTGGGGTTGCGGATCCATTGCGATTCCTTTGCTTTTTCAACCCCCGATCTATCTCCCACTCTCCGGAAACCCAGCAACCGGAGGCAAAGAAAGTGACTGTGCGCGAGTGCTTCAAAACGTTGGCAACCGGCTGCTTCCTGACCGACGGCCGGAATGTTTCGCAAAAGTCTACAACTCTTTGCCGGAAACACCGACTCCATCCGATTCGATTCGGACAGCGCTCCCTCGGGAGGGAGAGGCAGCATCCGGTCGGGTGTAGCACGATTTAGTTGCTAATTTTTGTTTCACCCGTGGTTCCTCGGACTCGGACCGCTTTTAGGCTGCGTCCTAGCTGGCACAAAGGGAAAGGCATTTTATTCGCCTCGCAGCTTAACGATAATGCTTTCGAAACAGGGTCATTAATGGAGGGTTTGATACAATCTGTACTCGAGAAAGAAACTCGAAAGTGGGTCGAAAAACTTTACCACACGAGATGTGTGAATTTTGGATTTATTTGTCTGGATTTTATTTAAGAAAGAAATGTGCTTCAATTAAAAGGAATAGGAATTAATAATACAATATTTTGCAATGATTACTTTGCTTGTGATTTTTAATCCAAAGAAAGCGTTTATACTTAAAGGATAAAAATTCTGTGTGTTACAATGGAATGCTTTCTACTTAACGAGGTTATTCGTAGTAAATAAATTGACTTAATCAATATTCTAATTGAAGTTTATTTCAGAACACACATCGATACAGTATATTTTGGAACTCATTATCAGCATCTAATCATTATATAGCTTATTTAAATTATGGTAAAGGTTAAGCATGAGGTAGAAACAAATATATAGATTTTTATATTTATAATTGGTTTATTAAATTCCTTACAATACTAATTTCAATACAATTTATAATTTTACAACTATGTTATCGACAAAATGTTATTCCTTTATTTAATTAATGTTATTAAATATTATAAATAAGTTCCTGGAAAATTTGTGATCGATTTTTAAAAGTTTTAGAATAACGCCAAAAAAACTAATCATATCTTTAACATGGTTCTTCTAGTAAAGAAAAGTACACCAGTGGTATTGCTATCCACATACAAACCTCATGAAGAAGTACCTATCATACGTATCGCGGTAAATCAAACCCAACAATCCCCTCTTAACTTATTTTTAATTAAGTCTCAGTACGTTGAACCCGAGCAGAACAGAACCTGGCATAAATCTCAAGGCCATGCGCCTCCGGACGTCAACAGCAGCTCATGTTCGACGTTCGTTCGAGCTGTGTGTGTGTGTGCACTGTGGCATGGCAGGAAGGCGTGAGGAGATCCCTCATTCACCTTTGCGAATCCATTATCGAGAGTACGGTAGAATCACGTTCTGACGCATATTAAGAAAATTGACGTTGCATGTTTGTTCAGCCGGTTGCTTCCTTCCGTTTTCGCGTATACACGCTTTTCCTTTGTGCCGCGTAATAGCCGGCTGTTTGAAGCGAGATTTTTCGGAACGAGTTTTGTTGAATTTTCGACAAACAGCATGACGTGTTTAAATTAAAGTTTGTATTTAAGTAAGGTTCCAAATTTTAAAGCCAATGCCCACAAACCGTTTGCCCGAGGAATATATTTCTTTGACAGGGCTTGTTTTTTTCTTTCCATTTATTTCCCACACGTCATGCTGGAGAGCGAAGATATCCGTCAGGAAGAATTCCATCCCGCAACAGTACCCGCAACATTATGAAAAGCACGTGCTTGCATTAACATTCACCCGCTGGTGGACACGGACACGGTGCAACGGCACGCGGAACACGGCAATGATTGCAATTTTCATCACAAGCAAAAGATGATTAATTGAGCGACTTCTCTTTCCACCTACCTTTTACCAACTCGTTCATGTCGGGCGTCCCCGACTGACATGCAATGTGTGCGATTCCTTATGCACCGCGGCACAACTGGTGTGCTCGCGAGCTTCTTACAATGGAGGGAAAGGGGACTTGTGGAAATTACAACATGCCACAGGGCAAACCGACCGAACGAGCTGCCATCGTTTGAGCGGTGTAATCGTTCGCGCCAGGGATCGGGATTGGGAAATGCCAGGGCACAAGAGTGATATATTTATTTCTTTCCCGGTGTCTGCCTGTGAGCCACCGAGTGAAGAATGCAAATAAGGTTGTTTTTTTCCCGCGTACCTCTCGGAGGGTGATTATTCGGAGCAGGAGGATGGTGTGCAGTGCAATTTTTCTCGCATGACAGTGTACAAAATTGTTGGACGCTTTTATGCATTGAAAGCAGCAATGCTTGTGCCACCGTTGCTGGGTTACATTTATTTGTGAACGCTTGTGGGCTCAGCTGGAAGATGGTAGAAGGGTGCACTATTAATAATGATTATGTTTGCTGATTGATTACACTAATTGATCTGTGAACGACTATTAATAATATTATAATTAAACACACAACGTGTGCTAGCAAAAATATCGCTTCTCGTCAAGCTAATTTTATTCTCTTAAAAATACAATTTAATATCATGAATATGGTTTCAATACTTTAGAAAATGTTGTGTTCGAAATAGGAGAAAATGTACAAACAACCATGCGTCTCCATTCCGTGCTGAAGCGAAGTTAAGGCACATCGTAGTTTATCTCAACGGGGTTTTTATTTCATTTTAATTCAAGTTTCTACAACCTTATCAGTTAGAATGAGAAGATCATAATTTATACGAAATGATTAAGCTGGTAATGTTTTGATAAATTCTAAGAGTTCTAAAAACGACAACAAAAAGTCAAACATTTATGAACGCTTCTCATTTTTATCCAATAAAGCAAAAATTTCGATCCGAGCATTCGCTGCGAATGTCTGCGCATCGCCCGGGCTGCTAAAGTCCCGCATTCTATATTAACAAACCACCAAACCGTTGCTGTTTGCTCAAAAGAAAGTGAACAGACCCACGCAGCGTAGCATAAAATCCAGCATCGTGCCCATACAAGCGAGAAATTCCATTCGTTGCATTCAAAGCATCGACTAACAACAACAACCGTGCGCTCCGAACAAAAAATGCAAGATAAATAAAAGAAAACCTTACCGATCGGCATTATGCTCAGCACGGTGAGGATGGGGATGGGGGAAGAGGGAATAGCAACCAAGAAATGGCGCCAACGCACTGAAGTAGAATGAACAATGTGAATAAATTTTCATCAGCAAAGCAGCGCAAGCACCCGTGCAAGAAACACTGGCCAGGCGCTTTTCCCGCCCCACACGCAGGGCTGAGCGCACTCGCGCAAACGCCAATCATATTTCCACCGGTCTGGTTCTCGCGGAAGAATGCGTAAATATTTGCAATATCCGATTACGATGAATATTAAAGCGCACGGTGGTGGTAAGCGAGCACCCGCTCAGCATCTCGTGTTTTGCCAGATGCAAAAAAAAACACACACACAGACACACACACACAAAAATACCAGACAAAATGCCAAAACGGTGACGAGAAGTTTGCCAAATGGGTGCGAAAATAAAACACCGTAATGAAAAGAACCGAAAAGAAAAGAGCCGCAAGCCGCGAAAAACACCAGCGGTACGGAGAGCTGAGCTTTCGATCACATCGATGTTGGTAAATATTTGTGTTTCATGCGTCTTGGATTACGCTCAATTTGTTTTGTTGGTAAGCATTCTGAAATTTGCAGGTTGCTGGTATGAAGTGAAGGATTTTCTTTTCCACAAACAAGCACAAATAATACCATCGTATTTTGTTTTGTATTTGGTAGACAAATATTTTAAAAAAACACAAGCATCAGAATTTTCACTAAAAGAATAATAATTATTTTTACCAACATTCGTATGTGATGCAAAAAAAATTATTCAATCGATCTCACGACGCTGCAAAATTCACGAACCAAAATTCTCCATTCACCTTGACCGGCAAAGTAAAGCAGAACACTGCCATCCTAGGCAAGGCAGCCGGCGAGCGCACATTTCACTGCATAAAGAAGATCTGTCCAATTTCGTTTCGTGCCTTTCGGTTGCCCGTGCCATCGTCGCTTCCGTAACCGTGTCATGAATATTTATAGCTCACTGTAGTACGGAATCGGGTCGCACTCTATTCAGCACCGGCAACAATGTCGTAAAGTGGAAACCACTAGCATGATCCACATCGCTTTTCGCTACTGCCGGAATAGAGTTCCTTCCCTGCCGTGGGACGCGCAGATGCAGATTCCTCGGCTACCGACTTATCGTGGAGTTTTCTTCCAGCTACGGATGTTACATTCCACTGCAATTCACTGCGTGTGCTCTAGTACTTTCCTCTATGCATCGGTCACATGTATCATTCGGTCGATCGAAATGAATCTTTAAAATATGCTCCAAATGCTTCCAGCTTGAAGAGTGATTGTGAGGGTTCATTTTTCAAGTGAAACAAAGAACAATATTTTCGACAACAGCAAATGGAACACGAGGCTGAGTTTGTGCTTCCATGGTGACATGGGAGTGATGGTTATTTTCGATTTTATTAATATTTTATGTTTAAAATAAGAGAAACATATTCTTCAAAAAAGCTAATACATATCTTTTTCACGAAAACGAAAGAAATTGAATGGAAATTATTTTAAAGTTAAAACATTACATTAGATCACACAAAAAGACCATAACCATAATTAATACGAAAATCGAAGTGCAAAACCAATCATTAGCAACCTTTCAAATAACAATTGTTTGATCAAAATAAACACTGTATTAGGCTGAACGTAATCTTATCAATCGCTTGCAAACCCCCGCAAACATAATTCTAACCCTTTTTCTTGGCTCAACATAAAAGATACACACCGAAAGGATGTGACCGACAAAACAACATCACACCTTACCTCAGATTTCTTCGACAGGTGTTTGAGAGGATAAAATGACTAAAAAAAAATTCTCATGCTCCTTTACCCCAACGGGCTTCCTTTGGGCTATTGAATGTGTTCAAATATTTGCAACCACTTTACTAACGCACCGGCTCACCGGGGAAGCTCCGTACAGTTCCTCCCCGCGAAAGGTTCGCCGCAAACCTATTGACCGTAGTTATTTTTGTGACTGGGGAAAATCACGACAAAAAAATACCCAAAGCGATAAGCTAAACAGCAACTCTGCTGCAACCTTCAAACCTGGCTTATGCGTGAGGGCTAGGAATGGAGGTTTTTGCTAGGCTTTCGACGGATCAAAGGTCTAAAGGTGAATTGTTTGTGGTCCCGAAACCGAATAATCAGAAGCATGAGTGGCTTTAGCGAGAGGCACCTTATGGGTCTGATAAAATCTAAAAACCCCGTCAGGTCATGAGTCCTTCTGCGAAAAACAGATGATTTGTAGCAAATTAACTATCAAGGTGAAATTGTTTCGAGAATTATTTGTGCTAAGAATCCTTTTTATTGGTAATTTTGTTTGATAAATCTGTGTGTCTGCTTTTGAATAACAATAAAATTTTTCTTTCTATTTCAGGTGAGTATCGTGCTGTAAAATCCTATTTCGGAATGGAATCCTTCATGTGACTAACAGAAAAATTCAATTTTTAACTGCAAGTATGAGAGACATAAACACATGAAAGTTTCACCTTAGGCATGCCTTTATACAAACAATGTCTCGCTACGGTTCGATGCAAATATCCTCTGGACTGTGTAACAAACTCGAATCTCCCTACATTTTTTTAAAAAGCAACAACACTCCAACATCATTCCTCTAGCAGGTTTGACCAGGTGGTCCGCCAAAACGCTCCCATTCATAGGCACACTTAAACGCGTAACTTTTCACCTGTCGATAGGAGTTGTTGCTAAAATCAGAAAGCAACCTTTCGCAAGCTCCAACCGCACAATTCGCAAACGCTGGCGACAACAATCAAGCTCCATCACTCGCTGGATTCGAATGCAATTTTGTGGCCAACCGAAATCCACCGCAAACGCTCGTAATCAACTATGGGCAACTATGTGGTGATGATTTTGTGACGAATTTTGTACACCAGCTCTTTGCGCCGAAGGGGACGAGCGTTTGCGACTAGCGTATTCATTTTTACTTCCACATCCGTCAAACATATTACATTTGCCGCAGCCTCACGCTTCGCCCCTTCCGGACGTCTTTACAAGCGCCGGAAAATGTAATATTGCATCGTTTCATGCTGTGTCATCCGTGTATGCGGGGTAATGGCACCGTTGAGACCATTACTATCTTGACATTAGGTGGAACGTGTGTTCGCCCACTGCCTGGAATGCACGGGAAAACGAAGCGTGAAGGATGTGCAATTCTGCAGCGAGTGTAAACTGCGGTGAGGAAACATACCGCCCCATAAGCCTCGGGCGGAGATGTTTAATCTGGTTCCCGCGTGGAATCGGATGCTTTTGCAAATTGAAGTGACATCTAGCGTGCGTCTGAGGGATGAAGGGAAGGAACAGCGACAAAGGTGTACGTTGAGGTGCGTTACGACATTTGTCTGCAGCACATATTACAACGACCGGCACCATGAGCATTATTGGACAACGGGTTTCCACCGTTGGATTCCGCATCGTGTAGGATTTAATAGGATTATGACGGTTTTCCTGAGAATTCGCTTGCACAAGCAGTGGATTTTCATTTGAAAAGAATAAGAATTCGTTTAATGTAGATAAAAATAATTCCAGAAACCAGAGTCTGTTATAAGATCGGGGTTGAAAAAGTGGTTTTAAGAATAGAATGTACACAAATGAAAACATTCCACAGCAGCAAAAATATAAAATTTGAAATTATTTATATTGTGTTGTTGAAAATGCTTAACAATTTATACAAAATATTGAAATGTCTTGTAAATTATTATTTAAGTTTAAGCTCTTTTGTATAATTTTCGTATAAAAAATTACTCCTTTGCTATGAATCATTAAGTGCTTTAAATCCATGATCTCATAATCAAAAGTGCATATAATTTAAAACGATGGCGAAACACTAATGCTTCACACCAGCTTTGCCAAGAAAAGCAATTGAAGCAAATGATCCATTGAAGCGATATTTTCTGCCTTCGCTCCGATCGCATTGTCCTGTCGAAGCGGAAAAATGAATTCTTCAAACGATAATTGTGCGATAGAGGCTGTGATAATGGTTTTCCCTTTCCATCCTGTCCGTATTCCGCAGGAAATAATGTCGATATAGATTATTATTTCCGCTTTGCAAACGCCGATGATGAAAGCGGCGAAGAGGAAAAACCACACGCCTCCAAATAAGGCAGTTCCGAAAATGGATAGACAATAATGACAATCGCTCTCGGGTGGTGCAGGTAGTTGCTGGGTGGAAAGGAACAAAAATCGAACCCGCCACTGGTCGCTTGTTTATTCGATAAATCTTGCGTGAGCGAAGTCGTATTGAAGTGCTTTCGCTTTGGTGAAGGCGAATAGCAAATAGCTGCAATCGGGCGCTAAAAGGTGACAGAGAAGGAAAGATTGCGAGGTAAAAAAAAATGGTACACCTTTCGCTTTCCATCGTTTCCGTCATCCCCATGCTTCGGTTTATTTGAGTTGTCTTCCTTCCGATGGACCTTATTGTCTGATATGGAAGGAAACCAAAAAAAAATCGAACAAACCGTATCGTAAGCAATCATGTTCAATATTGCGCGATCCTGAATGCGATGCGCGATGGGACGGGCTCGCAAATGGGTGTCGCATTTTTCAAAGCGCAGCTCAAGCGGAAGGCAATACTGATGAAAGTTGCCCCGGCAACGTGGCCCTCGCGACTGCCAATTGATTTGCAGATCGGTATCAATCGAACTGGTCGGCGAGCACTCGGAAGCAATTGCAATCTATTGGTAGATAAATTATATGCTATCCAAAATAGCGTCCGCTACGTAATCGAAAAGCGGGAGCGCGAGCCCGTTTGCGATCCGTTATGCGATGGAAGCGCAAGGTTGGGCTGCCACGGAGAAGCCAAGTGAAATATGTTTTCGGGCGGTCGCTTTGGCCATTTTTATTACAAACCATTCCCATGGCCATGGCCACCCAAAAACAATCCCATGGTGCAGTTTTTTTTTTCCTTTTTCATTTTCGAACGCTCCACATCCACGTCACGAATGTTGCTTTTCGGTTTCTTTACGCCACCCTTGTGCCTGTTCTCTCCAATAAAGCTTGCATTTTGATTTACGATCGGCACGACGAACTGTCAGTCGTGCAATTCGTCTGTGCAGGCAGGGGGAGAGAGAGGGAGAAAGGTGTATTGTATTATCGTTTCACCGAAAATACCAGTTTTTTTCGCAGAATTCATGCTACTCCTATTTTTTGGTTTCGATTTTCGTGCTTAGAAATTCGGCCTTCGCAGGTCAGTGAGCGTGTTTTCGATTTATTACCTCGTGTACGAGCATAAATCCATAAACAAAAATAGCTATATAAGGTGTGTTTCGGTGAAGGTAGTTCGTAGAAACGTGAGGTTATTTTGAGTTAATCATTCTATAGCAAAACAAAACATGAGTAAATAAAATCATTGCATATCGATCTAAAAAGCAAATAACATCACCTAAAAAATACCACAAAATTGACCCTTGCAGGTGTTTTTTTGCCATTAAACTATTTACGTCTTTTTTTTCTAAACCGTTCCTCCTCGCGTTTCCTCGCAAATGGAGGCGCCCGGTGTTTTATGAGCTTAAACTTACTGGAATGTTTAACCGTCGAACAAAAGTCATCATCCCCCGGGGCCCGGTCGGGATATTTCACATTTCACAAAATTCGCTCCCCATCATCAAACACGCGCGCCTGCAAATCACAATCAACGCTTATGCGCTATGCTCGTACAGAAAAAATGCCCACTTCGCGAGTGGGTTGTGAAAATTTATTTACACTTAGCGCGTGTAATACCCCAACTGATGCCTTGTTCAGCTTGATCGCGATACTGTGAAATTTCTCACTAACTTTGCAGTCATCCACCGGGAAGCCGGAAAGCCATCCGTGAGGGTCGGTTCATCGTAAAATATTGCCCTCGGCGCGTACCGGAACCACACTTTCTTCGAACCACGTCTTATTTTATTTGACCAAAAAAGTGATAAATTTCGGGGTGGTGTCGATTGGGGCGGTGTGTGAGTGTCTGAAAAGAATAGCCCCACACTGGTACACTGATCAACCTCAACCATTGTCATGACACGGCCATACATTACCACAGAACGCGGTAAAGCAGCCCAGCAGGGTTTCCTTCGCTGTCCTCCGAGAAAACATGTACGGTTATGTGTCTGTTTTCAGGCCATTTTTTTTTTGTTGTACATTTCACCCCGGAGTAAGTATTATCGCTGAAAAATGGCTCACCAAGACCATGCCATCGGAATCGAAGCTCGAAAAACTGACTCCCGAACGGAGCAGTCAATTTAAAGCCCATGAATGTGAAAGATTTACGGCCTTTGAAAGCGGTTTCAGTCCCACCGCTCGTTCGCCGCCTGTGACTTTCGGTTTTGGGCAATCTTTCGCGGTTTACGACACGCGAAAATGGAAGAATCAATACTACCGCAATGGCTCTGTCTTAATGCTGCCTTAAGACGCACCCAGTTCGATCGTAACTAGCAGCACCGGCAGACGTGGATGAGCGCAGATTTACCAAATGTTTCACGCAACGATCGGTCACCGGGTTTTTTGTATGGTGTGGTGCGTGCTACAACCTGTTTTATTTGCATCAAGCGTAACGAAAGTTTCGAAGAAAACCTCCTCAAACACACTCGTTTCCGACCAGGAGCGATGAAAACCGCAACAAATCACCACCAAAACACACAATCGTTGTGGTACTTTTTTTTGTCTTTTTCTTCACTGGATTGAATTTTTACACAAAACCGATCGTTCGTATTCGATCACAATTTTCACAGCACTCCCGGGGGTGGAAGTAGAGTAGCATAAAAATATTGATGATGCGTTACAAATGTGTCCGGAAGCGTGTTGCGGTGGTTTCGAAAAGCGATAAAAATATTATGTTCTATGAACCATCAAATGTGACGCTGTAAAATGGGATCGCAGTTGATGGTGGTGTGGATTTATGAACACTAAACGGTTTAAAAATGCATTCATTCTCTTCAGCAAATCAGCATGGGCAAGGTTTCTCCTATCGTGATTTTTTTTCTACTTTTGCAAAAATTTTGAATCTTTTACCTTTACATTTTTATACATTCTTCAAGCTATTTCTATTTTTAAGTTTTTGATTTTCTTATTCAGCCAATTGTAAGCTTTATCATAACTAAAAACGACCATTTATATGATGTGATGTGAAAAATAAAAAATAAAATAATCATTCATAAGTTATCCAATACTAATGGTTCAACAAAACATTTCAACTAATCTCTTTGTTAACCAATTATGAAAAACGAACCGATTAGGTAACCTA
>JXXB01005974.1:0-13538 GCA_000956275.1 Anopheles koliensis
TTCGTTCGTTCGCTACATTTGGCCACTTCTCTTCTGCTTGCAGCTAGCCACAACGATCAATATGTACGTCATCGTGTTGGTACAGTTCCAGCTCAACATGCATTAGCCGAATAAACGCGCGTGAACGCTTTGTGGATCGTTTGTAAACCCCGATCCGTATCAATCATGCACAACACTTCACAAGATAAACTCACAACATTCAATTAGCATAATTGCCTTATGCCGGCTACCTACGGGACCCTTGGTTAGCTCAGCACGAAGCGGGCAATTAGTGTGTTTCACAATGTCGCACGATGTTCCTATTACGAAAGTAGCTTTCGTGCTCATCAAGTGGTTTGGCCAATTATTTGGAATTTTACCCCTCTGCTTCGAAGCGCCGACTTTCCAACGTTCCCGCCCATTGCTTTGGTACAGCCGTTCGATCGCACTGCTGCTGGTAGTAATGTATCCCTGTGGCTATTTGGGGATCATAAAAGACCATACCTTTCCGCTGCTCGCTATAAGCTACTACCTCATCGTCCTGCAGTTCACTCTTAACTATGTAATTGTTGTAATACTCTATCTGCAAGTGCTGTTCGATCCGGCGACGCTGCAGCACCTCCTAAACGAGTTGATCGACAAGACGAACGCTTTGCTGCAGTGTACGTATACCGCGATGCACAATACCTGCGGTACCGTGGGCAGCAGACTGCTATTCAAGATAATAGTGAGCGATCTGTTGCAAACATCACTATGGTTTGGCACATTCATCTGGTACCAGCGCAAGATTGGCCCGGTCTACGTACTAGCCTTCTGCTTGAACGTGGCGGCCACCATGCAGCTTGCAGTCGTTATAAACATTCTGGTCGCTGCCCTGCTCTGGGCGAGCTTTATGTATCGTCTCATTAACGAACACATTCTCACCATCGTCGGCAATCTACTGCAAATGGAGAACGACACCCAGCCTACTCCATTCGCAAGCAGTGCCAGCAGCGAAAGGCGCTTCATTTGCAACCACATCTACCGGCAGCTGGGCGTTCTCCGTAGCCACCATTATGCCCTCACGGAAACTATTCAAAACATCGTGCAGTTCTACAACCTGCCACTGGCGCTAATAATGCTGTATCAATTTCTTATTATTATTTCCGAGGTAAGGCCACTTCTTGCGTGTTACTAATTTATCCGTTGTTGACTTTTGAATAATTCATTCTACCCGGAATGGTAGAAACGTAGTACTACCACGCACCACGCCAGTCATCGTGCACATCTTCATCCTGCTTCATCATGCTTTACGATCGTTTAACGCTGCTTATATTTTTGGTTCATTTTCATTCCGCACAAGTAGTTGGATTTTTTCCGTTTTCGTACACCGGGCGGTTCGAGCAGTTTCGCGTCAGTAAATGGCTTACGATTTGGTCGCACGGTATTGCCGGCACACTGATTTGCATCTATCCCTATGTGTACTACAATCTGATACCCATGATACCGTTCCCCAAACATTTCCTCGTGCATCATCTCGTGTGGGTGCAGTGTGCTTTGCACTATTTTGCTCTTCTCTTTGGCTACTTCCAACTGCTACCGTCCAGGGAGATCATTAACAGCGTTTTGAACAATCTGGCCAATCTCGCTCGTGCCCTAAACCACGGCCAGCAGTGGCAGGTGAAAAGGACGAAAAAGAACATCGCTAAGCACGTGGTGAAAATTATGCTAATCGATAGCGGCACGTGCTTACTGTTTGCATTCTATTTTGGTCGGTTTTTCACTTCCGAATACCTGCTGGTGGACTGGTACTGGTTGCTTAACATTTTCGCTGTTTGGCAGAGCACGGTCTTGAACAACGTGATCATTGCAGTGCTTAACGTTTGTACCCATTTTTACGTGATGCTTAACTGCAGCATCCGACGGTACATACAGCAGCACAATCAAGCCACTGACCAGCTCCCGTTTGCCGATTGCGAAGAGATGAACATCATCCGACACAATCACCATCTGGTCACCGGCAGTGTGAAAACCATTATGCGTCTCGTTAGCTTTCCAATGGGTTGCTTGATACTGGTGCAGTTTACCATAATTATAACGGAAGTATGCAACGAAATCTCTGATGCTAGCACCTTATTTATGTGACGGCTTGCAATGTTTCAGATATTTTATGCCTATACCTCCATCGTGCAAGACATTAAGAATGACGCTGACGTCCCCTTGGGAACATACATGAGCTCCATTCTGTTTGCCGTTTACGAAGGTACCCAGTTTTACTACATCGTATCTGCGAGCGCTGAAATCACAGAACAAGTATGAACGTGCAGTCAGATAGCAAGCAAAAGAAACCAACAAAATGGAACTAACATTGATCGTTTTGTTTTAGGCCGAAAAAACAGGTGTACTACTTAACGAGTTCCTTCCAACGGAGCCCAACGTGCGAGTGGAAAGATGTGTAAGTATTTAGTATACCAACTGCACCCGCTTTCACCGTGCTTTGCTGACTTTGTTTCGTTCTCGCTTAGATTGAATCATTCACCATCGAACTGCTGCATCAAGACTTTAAAATCAGCAACTTCGGTATGTACAACGTTGACTACACGTTAATGTTTTCGGTAAGTGCGAGCTGCACACAAAACCGCTATCGCATTGTCAACAGATTTGTTTCTTGCAGATGATCGCCACAATCACCAGCTACCTGATAATGCTAGTGCAGTTCCAACTGGCGGAAATTTAGATGTTTTTCTTTTCTTATGCCTTCCATCGCGGTTCATTTTTCGGATGCACTCGCACACAATAGCGTTCAATAACTACGTGACGTTCTGTAGCAAACGTTGTATCCTTTTACATGTTATTCAAGTATTGCAACGCGTTCATTGAGCTTTTGTATGCACTAAACACAAAATTCCTGATCGGTACCTATGTTACACATGAAGTGTATAATACATTTCTGCAAAACGGAAGAAAACAAAACAATTAAACACGGCTTCATATGGGTACACGTTCAATAGCGCTGAACCGAAACGCAGCATTTCAGGTTATTGCATGGACGCTGATACGATTAATTTATATATATTTTCCAAGATCATGCAGGAGTTTTGCACATGCCCGTACGAATATTCTACCGCAGGCGTGCTGTGGCAGATGGAAAACACTTTCAAGCCGGCGTTTTATCGTAGACAGTTTCTTAAATGAATAAGCTATTTGTGAAAGTTTGCCTTACGTTTTCGCTATCGGTGAAACTATCGGGGCCGCAGTCGTACGTACAACCGTCCATGGTTTCCAGCGCAACCGGCGGCGATAGCATGAGCCTACTGTTGTTTTTTCACTCTTGCGATGTACTTTGTCTGGGTGAGCGCACTGCTACCCGCTGAGGGGTCCATCATTCGCTTCCAGTCTGTTACACCGACGACGAACCCGACTTGGCGCATCTTTTGCTGCGCCTTTCGTTCCTCTACGTCGGCCCAACGTACACGCTTCTTCTTCCGAGTGGAGTTTACGCCGTCGTGGCACTCGTCATCCTCGTCGCAGACATCATCCAGCTGCAAGTAGTCCTCCAAGGTGGGTGGCCGCTTCAAGGGTTTGCTGGTGCCGTCGAGTCGCGCTACGAAACGAACATAGCAATTTTCAAAAGAAAGAAAAAAAAAACAACACTTCATTAAAAAATGTCCGATACAAAACATGCAAGTCGTGCTTAGCATAAAAAGCTGGAATAAAAAATCCACAATAATCATACTTTTATAAGAAACGTTCATTCACGCTTCACATAAAAGCAAATATAATTCAGATAATTACATAGTATCGAATAAGTAGTGGAACTAATACCAACCTAAATGCTGCTCACTGGTGTCGTGGTCCCATTTACTCGCGGACAAGCCACACTATACGCGCACAATACATTTACCATTGAAAATTTTAAAAGAAAACTGTATCATTATGGCGCAACAGGCCGGTTCCAAATGATTGCATTCGTTGTCGAACGACGTCGCATTCCACAACGTTCATTGCAGAGAAAGGAAGAACACGACGTTCCAATAAAGTCATACGAAAAATGTGTTTCCTTTCATTCATCTTCAGTTGAGTTAATATGCTAGTAATTGCCTGTCCACTCTTGGTAAATGCTGACACCTACGCAAAATGCTATTCAAAACGAGGCACTCTTTCGGCGACAGCATTGCGAAACATCATTCCGAAACCTAAAATATTCAATATCTCACCTCAGTGGTACCTTCCGCCGATTCATCGTTGCTGTCGTTCTGTGATGCATTGACCTGCAAATGAAGGCGTCGAAAGAACAAAAAAAAAATTGCACAAAAGAATGCAAATATTATGTTCAATTCTACAACACGCAAACATTGGCGCAGCAAAGTGTGGGCGCAAATAAAATAACGTCTCGTACATGTTCCGGTTGGGACTCGAATTCCCCTTCCGCAAACGAATCGTCCTCCGGTGCGGCAAGCTCCATATCGGCCACCATCGTGTTGGTATCCTCCGGCGGTTCCGGTTCGAACAGTGAGTTAAAGTTCACCTGCAGATGCTCGTCGGGAGCCATGGCCCAATTGTCTGCGTACGCCTGTATCTCTGCCTCCGTGCGATTGTGCACATTTTGCCGAGCACATTCTTCCACATCCGTTTGCATCGTGCAAGTATACACCTGGAAAGATGATTGCAAAGAATTAATGGAAATCGTCTTGCTCCCTCACGTTCATCACCAGGCGTTCCTACCTTGAACCCATTGCTCCTCGCATAGTTGTGAAATTCAAGATAGGTCTCTAACCGATGGTTGCAGCAGTCAACAATTACAAAGCTAAACAATCGTTCGGATATGGTACGCTTGAACGCTTTGATCAGATTCTGTATGTAGATATCCTCCATTTCGGCGTCGTACTCATACTGCGAACGAGTTACCTTTACTACCTTCCCCGTCACCGGATCTTTCTCTTCCTCCTCCTTGTCGACCAGGAAATAATCGTCCAGGCTTAACACCCGCGGCGATGGGCCAAACCTTTGTTCCTTGTTTTTGATGAGCCGCGCCAAGTGTGTCTTTCCGCTGCCCGGTAAGCCTCGTATGAGAAAACATATCCTAGCCGGACGTCCGAAGCGACCGGGAGGATGCAGCAGATCGTCGATTTCAACCATCCGCGAAACGGAAAGGTTCTGCGAGGACACGGATGAGATCGTTGATTCTGGCCGGTCGGTTAACTCCTCTCGTTTAACGGACTTCTGTCCCTCGTCGTTGCTCTGACACGGTTCTTCATCGCCGGGCTCGTCATCAGAGCTCAAATCTTCCAGCACTAACTCCGGTTCCTGCTTACATACCACCGTGTCTGATGTTGGCACATTTTGTCCTTGCGACAGTTGGTCTTGTTGCTGCTGCTGCTGCTGCTGCTGCTGTTGCTGCTGCTGCTGCTGCTGCTGCTGCATTTGTTTAAGTTTTTGCTTACGTATAGACGAAGGACGCTTCCCGCGCTTCGTACTAAGGCAATTCGGACGATTATCGTTCATGAGTAGGAACTTGCTCGGATAGTTAGGATTGCTCTCCTCGGGATTGGGATTGAGATGCATCTGAGCAAGCCGTTCTAGACCTGAAACCGATCGATCGTATGGTGGATGATTATTCGCCGTCGGCCAGTTTTGGCCCGCTTGCTGTAACTGACCCGATGACGTGGTATTCGCTACTCTCGAATGATTGTAATCGAAGCATTGCGTGTTCACTCCGAACCCGTTCTCACGCCCTGCAACCGTAAAAAAAATATCTATAATTCTGTTAACACTCAAATATGCAAATTTCTGTACCTTCGCGACCAGCATTTAAATGATTGTGCATTACACCACGGAATCCACCCGGTCGACTACTGTTGTTGTTGTATCGATTGTTTGAACTATACTGGTTTGCTCCTCGGTGGCCATAATCAATGACCCGTCCAGCCGGCATTGAGTGACTAGCTACCGTCGTTCCCGTGTTGCTGCAGTTTGAATAATCAAACACTTGCTGCGGCTGGAAGAAATCATCCGTCGGTTCACTTTTAATCTCTTGTTTCACGGGTAGCATGGGTTTGGGCATTGGGCCTCCGTGCACGTTCGGCATTGCGTTCGGCACACCAGACGGCAGCCTGCCTTTTTGCATCTTAATTCTCTTTAACACTTGAATAGCTTGCTCCATTTTGTGCTTGCGCTCGTTGAAACTTTGCACGTGCTCGTAGCTATCGTAAATTTCCTGATACTCATCTTCCGTCATCCAATCCGGCTTCGGAACGGCCACAGGGCGACCCAATTCAGGATCATACTCCTTCTCACCACCTGCCAGCGATGGTGGTGGACGATCGAAGCGTGGCATTTTTGCGACCGGTGAACCATCCGCGCTATATCCCCTCTCACTGTACGATCCGTTATCCGACGCAGAGTCCGTGTTTTTGCTCCAGCGATCGCGTTGGGATTTACCGTTTGGGCGAATCGATGGAGGAGGTCGGGTAAGATCCACATCCAGCGTTGGAGGTGGTACACGAGGATTAAACATTTGTACCGCACTGGGCGCGAAGTTTTCTTCATTTGTAGAATTACTTGTTGATGGTAGTGGCACTGGATTGTTTGCACCATTATCAGCGCTGGAATTCATCGATGGAGATCTGTTGGAGCAGCCGTCATTGCGTGCTACCGTTCCATTCGGATAGCTTCGTTCTCCAAAACTTGGCGACTTTTCCTGGCTGAGATTTCCTAAATTCGAATTATTACTTAGCTGTGCCAAAGCGGCAACTAAAGGATTCGCTGCGCCACTAGCGCCAGTTCCTGTAGCACCTCCTCCGATCGTTTTTCCCACCAGTTGCAACAAAGCGTTCACGTTCGGATCGTTCAATAACGAACTAATCATGTTGTTCGAGTTGGCCTTGGTTACAGCAGGTTTTGCATCTTCTTCGTCGCCCGCCAGATCAATGACATTTTCTTCCAACTTTGCTTTCTTCGGCATTGGCATCGGATTTTCATCGATGAGATCCAATCCGGGTATTCCACCGCCTCTACTACGGTTTCCTGTAGGACTGAACAGATTTTGTATCTGCATATTGTTTCCAGCGTCGCCGTCACCGTCGCCGTACGTGTGAGTATTAGCATGGCTAGCTATGGGAACAGTTTTGTGAATCGAATTTGAAGTACTTTCCAAACTTGGCCGTGGTGGCTGTGGTGGTTGCTGTGGTGGTGGCTGTGGTGGTGGATGTGTTGGTGGCTGTGCTGGGGGCTGAGGTGCATGCGATGGAGGTGGTGGTGGAGGTGCCTGTAACGATGTAACAGATACCGTGCCTCGTGTTCCTTGTGTCCGTGGGCCCACGCTTTGCTCAACCCTCCTTCGTCTCAATTGTTCGCGGTGATCGAGAAGTTTTTTACGCTGCTCTTCGTACTTTTGCTCATACTCTCGGTAAGCCACCTTATCAGGGTGGTTAATATTTGTTCGCTTCCATGTTTCAAACTCTTGCTCCCACTTGCGGAACTGCTCGTCGAAAGCTACCTCTTCGGGACTTTTTTCTTCCGGCAGCGGAGGCTTTTCTCCATCTGAAACGATGAAACGATGATTATCAAGCAACCTGTTATTCTAATTCATGATGATAACATTACTTGTTTTCATCTTCAGCTCGTCCGGATGTGGTTCTGAAGGAGGCGGAGGAGCAACCATGTTCAATGCACCAAACGCTGGCCCCATCGGCATTGGAGGTGCCATGTACGCAGTGTTCATAGTGTTTGGCACAACTTGCGGCATCGGTGATGCCACGGGTGGTAATGCATTTCCTGTCTGTTGGGCATATTTCTCACCGTACATAGCGTACCACTGAGCGTACTGCTGTTGATACTGTTGCCATTGCCATTGATTGTATTGGTCGGTATTCACCGCACCGTAACTAGCCATCGATGCGGCCGCTGATGGCGGATGGGATCCGGGTATCGGTGGAGGATACCCAGGCGGCATACCCTGCGGCGGGGGCCAATTATTTTGCCAGGACATGATGGGTTGATCGACTGATTCCGAACACCTCACATAGCCTATGTAGCGAACATCAATGCATTACCTCAAATAATTGAACTGTCAGAGTATACCGTTTGATTCGCAGGATCTGAAAAGATGTAATAGATTTACTATGCACAATTCTCGGGCAGTTAATTTAACACATTTAATGTACTTCTTATTTTCATTAAAATTTGTTTTGCTGCAAATCTTTTTTCTTTGCCAAATTTTGACAACTTACTTTGACAGTTAACTTTCGGATGCCGTGTTGCCAGCATTTCCAGTGAATCACAACATTATTTTATGTCATCGAACCAACGTGGGAAACAGGGACAATGCGGCAAATAATTGATAATATGTTTATTTACATACAAAAAATCTTTCCAATTTTTACACTATCGACGTCTTCTACCTCGCACTTGCGTCCATCCAGGATCGACATTTTCTTCGATAAACTTAGTGCTAGAACCAAATGAACTCGGATTAACTTCCGTCGAACTTGTATTCTGAGACTCAGTAGGTTCGACGTCCATTTCCTCTTCGTCGGCATCATCGTCGCTTTCACTACTATCATCCATGCGTTGGTACTTAATTTTCGACCCACTGACTATCCACATTTCGCACGGAACCATCTGGTCTATTCCTGCACGCACCTCTTCCAACTTGCCTTCCTTCAACATTTGCAGGTACTTAATTAAAATACCGCTGACCTCTGGAATTGGAAAATGAGCCAATGATAGAAGATAGTCATTTGTGATTGCGATTCACGAAATGTTCTTACCATGTATAGAGTCATCCTCACATATGGTCTCGAATTCCTGATCCATTATCTCTTCCAACACTTCACGCAAGTCTATGGAGTCGACTTTCTTGTTTTCAGTGCAGTAGGATGTCACGTAGTCGATTAGCTCTATAGCTGTCTGCAATAAAAAGAATTTATAGTAGATGTGATTCAAGCTCACAAAATAATAGCGAAAATCAGAAAATTACGTTCAATCCTAGCGGTCCCCCCATGCCGTGTTCTACAGCGAGCCGCAATGCTGTCCAGCGATTCAAAACATTTTCCACGACTACCCGAAAAACGCTTTGTAATGAATTGGTCGACATTGCTCACTGTCGAAAGAGTACTTTATTTTTACTACAGTTTTGCTAATTTGTTTGTGCAGGATGTTCCCTGCAACGCAATCTGCTTTCTTTTCTGCACCCAAATTATTGTAAACAAAATTCCGGTAGAGCAACCATGACATTTGTCAGTTACGTGACGTATAACTAGGTTAGCACATAACAATTGTTTGGTTCTACATTTCAACAAGAGGGCAAAAGACAGAGCATATTTAATTTTATCGAAATTGTTCTAAACTCAACTCATAATACAGTTTGCTGCATCCATGTTTCGATTACAGTCAAGAAATTCCCACTGATTATGAAATGAAATTAACGACTACATCGATATATTGATGATGGACTATTGAGCCAACCTTTTTCTAACAGTATATTTTTATTTTGTTGCTAACAGGTGTCGTGTTCGCGCGCAAATCAAGCGAATGTTTTGGAATTAACTAAATATAGTGCACACTTTTGAATTATTACTTCAGCTTACAATGGAAAACAGTGATTTTGATACCGAAAACCAACCACAAGAAGCATTACAAGATGATTTACTAAATAATGCTTCCACAAATTATCAAAACGATGATGAACTGGACGACGATGAAGAGGATTTACAAATGACCTCCCAAGAGGTAAACAAACCGAAACCATCGGAAACTTTAGGCTAATATATATGCTTGTTCCAATAGGTCTTGCAAGCTCTGCAACGTGCTTGGATTAATGAAAAGTTTGCTCCCGATCTGCTGCCATATGAAGACGCCCTGGTAGAAATGGTCATGATTCAATTGGTGCATATGGAAGAAAACCTGGCAACGACCAACAAAAACGATCTGCTCTACATTGTGCATCGTATGGAAGTGGAACGAATCCGATTTGTCGTGGCAAGTTATCTACGCTGCAGGTTACAAAAACTCGAAACGCACACTGCTCACATTTTGGACACCGAATCTAATAGGCCCCGAAACTTAAAGCGGCTGTCGGAAGCGGAGCACAAGTTTGCAGTGGATTTTCAAGCGAGCATCGAAAACCATTTTTATCAGCTGGTTATGCGTCATATGCCACAAAATCATGTTGAAGACGAGCGAGCGCGTCGGATTCAGCCAAATTTGAATACGCATGTATTTGCCCGTGCGCTCAAAGACGTCGGAGAATACTCTATCGGCGGTGGAGCGTACTCAGTGAATATTAAGACAGGAGCGGTGCACCTGTTCAAATATCGCGATATTGAACCACTTTTAATAGATGGGCAGCTTGAATTAATATAACTTCCACCGTCTTAGAAACATTTCAGCAAACCCTTTCGTGTTTGATTGTAAAAGCCGTTTGAAGTTTGTTTGTATTGCACGACATGGTTACCATGGTTACGCTGTGGTAGCTACGTCGTAACAAAAATGTTTTATTCTATTTTCATTATACCTGTGTCCACTGTCTGATGTGATTCATTGTAATTGTTGCAAGTGGTACAAAGCAAAAAATCGTTACGAAATGAAAATAAATCTTGGTGTCAGAGTTGCATTAACGACGTCATAAAACCCAAGCTGTGTCGCGCGACTGGTTTGCATCGAGAAGTATGTCATACAAATGGCACCATAACTTTCCGAAAATTGCAAGAGAAGCAGGATTTACCTTACGTGAGCTTTCCATAGGACATTGCATCGATTGGAGATTTATCGGTAGGGTTGTAGATCAGCTCTCGACTTGTGCGTAAGAGTATACCAATTATCTATGTCTTAATTTCGCAGCTTCCATCGACCCGTATAGTGTTGTGAATGACCAGGATTACGAGAAGCTTGACGAGTTTATACCACACATATCGGAAGTACCGATTGGGAATGTGTTAAACAATCGCATACTAGACCCTGCCATTGGAAAGTACTTCGTTCTAGCCCAGTTCAGCATCCAATACTTACTGTTCTGCAAACAATTTCTTGATGAAACTGTGGTAGAAATTAGAAACAGCATTCAAAGTTTGCAAGACGAAAATGTGAGGCTAGAAAAAATGAACAAAAAACGGAACGAAGATATAGTTCTGCTGCAAAAAAAGATGCAACGTGCTGAACATATGGATCACCAGCATTCGCAGCAACCAACCGTTGTTTATCCTTGTTCGAAATGCACTAAAAATTTTATCAGTCCAGAACTGCTGAACGCACATATGATGCGTAAACATCTGGTTAGCTCTCGACAACCCGAACCAACGTCTGAACGTAAACCTGCAACTACGGACACGAATCTTATAAACACCATAAAGCTTGAGCTGGAAGTGAAGCAGCTCAAGGAACGACTCAACGCCGCTGAAAAGGATCTTCGATCGAAACATCATCGTTGCCGCGTATGCTCCGAGGACAGCAACAGTACCATTGACATACCGGCGAACAAAGTTCTCCACAGCATTGGAATACAAAGCAACCTGACGGATGATAAAGATTGCAATGATAAAGAAGCTCAAACGCAGACTGAAGTCTTATCCCCCGTTAAGTCCACTGCAGCTACCACCGATGCCCAACCAAAGGAACGCTCTCAAACCCCGGATCATGTGTCAAAATCCGATCTACAATCTTTTCTTGAAGAACAAAAACGTTTATTCGAAAATTGGAAAGCAGGAGAAAGGCAAACACTCAACCAAGAAATTGAAACCGTAAAACAAAATTTGGTTGATGTGATCCAGAGCATGGAAAAATCCGAACGAAACACCCCAGTTCCGGTTCCGGACGATAGCGTATGGAAGGATCGATATCACGAGTTGGAGAAAATGTACGAAATCAGTCAGAAACAGGCCCGCGACTCAATTGCTGCATTCGAAAGGTCGTATTCACAAAAAATGGAACAACTGGAAAAACTGTTACTCGAAACACGCGAACTGGAGCACAAGGAGCAAGCGAAAGAAAGCAATATCGTCAACACCAAGGACAATCTGTCCTACAAACCGGCCAAATTCGAAACGGTCACTCTTCCGGCGGTCGTAATTGCAAGTGAAACAACGAAAGATGGCACGAACGTTACGGCTAAAACCAATGACACGAGCGTAACCAATTCTTCCGAGTCCGAGCACAGTGAGAGTGACGAAGAATTGCGTAAACTGGAAACCATTCAGCTACGACGGCAATCCCTCACAACGGCAGTGTCCGCGAGCAAAGCACAAGAAACAATGGAAAAAAATCGATCCCAACCAAACTCATCTCAGCAAGCTTTGCTTGTGTCACCAAAGAAACAAATATTAAATCAGTTCCGAGCGCGCCTTAAAGCAATAGGCGTTGATCCCAAATCCAAGCAACTGGTCGGTGAAAATTTAAATGCTGCATGTAAAGCCTTGGTCGACCAAAGGGAAGTGCAGAAGCAAAAGCACAAACATTTTTTCATCACCCGTAATCAGTTGCTTTCGAAGGTGGATCAATTAGCCAAAATCAAGGTGGGTGAAACTCCCGCCACGCAGCCGAACATCGTGAAAACTTCAGAAGAACATCCCATTCTTATAGGTAGACACGATAAAGCGCCTGACAAAGCGGCATTGGCTAAATCCCGTCTGAAAACGTCTTCTACATTAGAATTACTTCCATCGATGCAAAAACTTAATCTTCCTGACACAACTACTACTCATGCAGCTTCCGCTTTAAACGCATTCAAGACTAAATCTTCATTAGCAACTAGCACGCTGTCGGCACACAACCCTACCATTAAGCTAACCGATGACGATACCATCACCGTACATGCTGACGTTTTGCATGTGTCTAGTCAAGAAAATGCTACGGCACCACGCATTTCGTCCAAACGTGCGTCCATATCCAGCTATGATCAGCAAGTGGAAAGATTGCTACACACTCCTATCAAATCTATAAATCCAGTTATCGTAATGAGCAAACCGCAAAGCCAAGCACGAGGATCGATGGCAGGAACCACCACCCCTGACCACAGTGAAATTCTGGATGCAGTGCCACTGCAACCCAAACCGATTCCCAAGAAGAGAGTTTTATTTAATTTGGATCAAAAAGACGTTGGCAATAATGCCGGACCATCTCCAGGAAGCGGACAACAGCAGCAACAAGAGGTGAATGAATATTCACGTTCGCAGCACATACCGATCGTACAAAGGACTAAGGACGGTGAGGATTCGGATTGGAATATCAGTAGCTTCGATGAAGATAAATAGTTACGAGTTGTAAATATAAAGCAAAAAAAAAAATAAACAAATAAATTCTCATTTGCATGATACACATGCTTTTCATGTTTGCTCACCATTCATTCCGTAAATGTTCTATCTTCCTTCAAAAATACACTCACTCGCTTTTCTCAACCTCCGGTCCGGTTGGTCCGGTTGTTGATCTGCCATATTTCGTTAGAATTTTACGCCTTTTCTTCTGAGGCCTGAGTAGCACCCGACGCTACCGATTGCCCATCGTCAGCTGGCGCATCCTGGCACGAAAGCGACGGGAACTTCTGGTACAGAGCAGCGCGGTATTTCGGGTGGCTGATGCCGTAATCG
>JXXB01005977.1:0-10620 GCA_000956275.1 Anopheles koliensis
TATCGATTCTCATCTGAACAATAATTTAATGAGTTAGCAAAACTTTCCAGTTGGTAAAATATTTCCAGAATTTCCAACGTTAATTAAAAGAGAAAAACATCAACAAGGCTCAACATACAAACGTCTCATCATTGCTGATTCCTCAAACATTTTCTATTACATATGCCCTTACACGCTGCTGTATCCGTTGCTTAGCGCGCAATCAAACGAAAACATAAACAAGAATCAACGTTGCTCGCGGCTCGCTGTCATCCTCCAGCATCTCACCCACGGGGCGGAAACAAGAGAAACGTGATAAAGCCAAATCTCATCGTGAGATAAAGCACTCGTTTCATCTCACCGATTTTCCATGCCCTGTGTCTGTCAACCGTTCTCCGTTTCGGCCCTTGCATCGCTTCCTTAAGGAGGAAAAGTTCATCCAAAGTGCCCGAAACACGCGAACGGAACACGGTACGGTGAATCGAGGCACGGAAGATAAACAAATGCCGACCCGACCGATGTGTCGACCTAGCACGGCCGAACCGACCATGCGCACTGCGTTCGGTCCGGGAAAACCAACATCCTTCAGCGGCAACGATTTTGACAAAAGCGGAACCGAAAAGGCCTCGCGGGAGCTGTTCGGTTACGTTGGGGTTTTTTGTTGTCTTTCGGGGTACTATTTTCCGTTTATTTTTTTTACTCCACGATCACGAGGAGAAATAAAACAAGTCGCATGAGTGAACATTGTCGAACAGATTGTCAGTGCAATTTGTTGATGTTTCTATTTAGCACGAACGGTTTTGCTGGCACTTTCACTACTCACAACATTACATTTGGTAGGATATTTTACAATTCTAGTAAAGCTATCCCGTTTGTTATGTTGCCTCCAAGAGATAATCGTTTCATCTAGTATTATTGATACCTTTGGTGCGATGCAATTTACTGCCAAGCGCTTGCCATAACATTGGATGAACTTTACTTTCCCGAGAGCGGTTCGTTGACAACACGTTGTCGGAAAATTTAGCGAGAGAATGGATTGAGACTGGCTGAGAAAGGTTGAGAGCGACAGGCGTCTACGATGAATGCGGACAAATGACAACTCAATAGAGGCAGGTCATGAAAAGAAGGCTAGTAACTGTTGTTGCCGAGATCAACAACATTAAATGGTAGGATAAGGTTTTGAAACGCTCAATTTTTCACTATTTATTTGAGAATCCTTTTATGCATTTAACATCGACTCATCTTTTTTCAATGAATGATTTGTCGAAAATGTATTTGCCCTACTAGTTCACACCACATCAACACCACCATTTTACCAACAAAGACCATTGTCACTTGGATATCGATAAACTATTTAAGATGAACTCTAATCACAGACCCATTTCCAATCATCATCCGGAAGTGGAACAATCTGCTCCTAAAGCACCATACGATACTGCAGGTGACACCGCTTTACAAAAGGTCCACCTACAATCGCGTGCCTCCTGTGACGTTTCACCGTTCCGGCCTTGAGTCAATCTCTAATCCTTACGCCGCATGCCACACTCCGCCTCAACAAACTCCTGCACCAACTGGCCAAGTGAAAACAACGAGTAAGAGAGCGTACGCGCTCGAGAACAACCGATGGAGCGACAAAAACTGCCCTCAAGCTCAACCGCATTTGACCCACCCGATCGTCCGATAGGAAGTAACCAATTATGACGTGAAGAAAAAGTCTGTTAGTCAGCTGAACCAGGACACAAAAGGACCTTCGGCTGTAGGGGACGCGGATGGTGGCGGGGCGCGTGCGGCACGGAAAGATTGGACGGGTGAAACTTTGCAAAAAAGGACAAAAAGAAGAGGATTTCGATGCAGCAATGGCAACAACAACAACAGAAGGGAAAAAAACGCACACAGAGTTTGCGTTAAGTGGTGAGTTAATGGGTTTTCCGCAGAGTGGTTTTTCAAACCGAACGTAAAACGAACGTTGCGTGACGGTGGTGGCGGGTTTCCGGTGGGCTTAGAAAAGGGCCATCCTGTTCCGGCGGACGCTGGGGGACCGGAATCGAACGGACGAACCTGAGTCAACCGAGTCAAACACGAGAAAAAAAAACCAACCGTCGATTCCAGTGGCTTGCCCCGAACAGCAGCGAAAGGTTTTGCGAGTTTTCCACCCCATCACGCGAACGCGTGGGAAATATTGAGCGATGTGCCAATTGCTACAAGGTAGCGTGTGTTTTTTGTCATGCTTTCTATTGTTTTGCTTGCCACCGACACGTGCCCGAGTGCAAAAACTAATTCGAGCCAAGTTTTCCCACTTTTTTTGTTGATTTGGTACGGCTGGATGAAGAAACGCCGGACGATGGTGAAATTAAAAATGATGAAATTATATCGTAGACCGCAAACCGTTACCGTCTTGACGGGCGGATGGGCTAAAGGGTCCATGCCACGTCAACTGCGAGCGGTGAAATATTGAATTGAATCATTCGGTAAGTGAAGTCACTAAAATTTGCAGCTGTTGAGAGTAAAAAGCATTTACCACCCACTTAGCGCACGGTTGGCAGTGGACGAAGAAAATTGTGTTTCTCGAGAATATAATTACGTTACGCAAGGGCACATCCATTTATTTCGAATTAATCGAAATAATTTCTTCCAAGTATTTCAACAAATTGGTTCTAGAAATTGTGCATAATTTTCAGCCGTTATTGAGCCAAGTGTTAAACATTTTAATGATTCTAGAACAATAATAACAAAGAATTATTCTTCAAAATCATTTGCTTAATCGCTTTTAACGTTTGTGATAAATTGTATTGACTTAAAGCGATTTAAACGAAAGACTCATTTAGAATTAATCAACTTCATTTTATGGTAAACAAGTCTTAATACTAAAAGAAATATTATTCTTTTCAAAAAATAAATAAAATCATAAAAAATAAAAATTAAATAAACAATACATTAAGGGCTGGAACCTTTTGTTAATATTCTAATTTAGCTAACGATTACTTAACCTTTTTACATTCATCCTCTAAAATTCTACAGACGGTTCCTCCTCGAGGGTTTTCTCACTTGATGCTAATTGATGTTCATAAATAATTGAAAAAAGTATGAAAATAATTTCATTTCCTCCCACCGAGCCTTAACCAACGATACCAAGTTGAAGGCATGCAACGTTGAAGGCATGCAAATCCTTCCATGTCCATACCATTCGGGAAAACCAAAACAAGCCTACGCCAGTCCGTTGGGATTTATTCCATTGCCATCCTGAAGAGGAAACTACTAGAATGCACCAAAATACGATGCTCCCTCGCTCATCGACATGCAATCGTACACGTATCATTATGCCTAGGATTTACTGCTTAAAACCAAAACGGCCGTATAATTCATCCTCGTCCTACACACCCGTAACAAAAACCACTGGCAGATTCTTCAGATGAACCGTGAGAGGAATAGAGACAGGGAACGGAAAAGAAAGAGAGAGAGAGAGAGAGCAAAAATCACTTTAAATCCTAAATCTCACTCCACGTCACTGTGCGACTAATGCTAATCCCACTTATCCGCTTTGCTCTCGTTGGGGAAGCCTTCGGTAGGTACGAGGCAAAAGTCAGAAATCCGAAACCCGGACTGACCGATGAAAACCGGCCACATGAGTGCTAGACGGGCAGCGCACCGGTGAGCGGGAATTAAAATAGCAAATTTCTAAGCAATTGAAAGGATTCACATCGGCTCAGAGCGGTAGGCACCGCCGGCCAAAATGTTCCGGTGCGTAGAATAAAACTCGAAACCAGTTGTCTCCATTTCCGGTTCGCATTAGAGTTTGGCCGAGCGCTTGCGTCCAGGGACACCCGAGAGGGAGATTATTGCTCGCAAAAGGAAGACAAATTTGGGATCTATGTCTGTGGGGTGTTAATATTTTCCATTTCCGCTGCTGAAAAGTGAAGTGCAGAGGGCTTGTTGGCCGGTGAAGGTTATTCGTGCAGCCAAGCAGAGCCAGGCAGCAACGAGAAAAAATGTGCGAGGGTTTCCGATTGCCTCGGTAGCTCCGGAAGAAGTCGTTCGGTCAATTGGTGGCCACATGCACCCCCGCGAGGCGAGAGTGTGACAGCATCCAACATGCATCGCTTTCGTTGTCCGACCAAAACGCTCAAGGCAACTGGCAAAGTGAAACTAATTTCTGAACAAGCTCCTCCGTTTTTTTTTACGATCCCACACACGACTCATCCGGCTCGCTGGCGGTCTAGCTTATCCTCTTACGAAGGACTTCTTTAATTATTGAAGTCATTAGAATACGTAAAAGTGCATATGTTTTTAGGTAGGATTACAAGTTGGGAAAGCGAACAGGGAAGCCAACGATGCTAGCGAAAATACTCCCATGCTGCCTGGACAGTTGAAACCGGCGTGTTTCCCGGCGATGCACACCCGGAAGCACACACGCTTGACCCCAACGAAACCCATGTCGACAGCTTCCGGCACATCCTGCCTACCCTGTAAGCAGCATTTAGCAGCCCAGCATCGACCGTCAGGGTGTCTTGTTTCTAACTTTGATTTAAATACCATTGCACTTTTATCTCCGATTTCCGGCAACCGAGCGTACTGAGAGGGCTGAGCCTGCTGACCGAAAACGATCCCCCCGTAGTCGAACCGATCCTCAGACCTTTCGGCTCCATGATTGCGTGCGGTTGGGTTATTTGGAGGAGGGTACAACTCCTATTTTTACTGTCGCACTGGGGAGCCGATGTAAAGAGGATTTTATTTACCAGAAAAAATACACAGTATGCATTCGTTTTTAAGCGCAGGTTTTAGCTCAGTTTGCTGGACATTTTCGTCAAACATGGTAGACCAGGTGCTTCACGCACCATGAGAGCGGGGAAAAATAACAAGGTGAAAGTGGAGAAATTCTCGTTACTGCTTGATTGATTTTGCAAGGACTTAATTCTCGCAGACCGCCTTTCAAAGTATTACTGTTTTGCCACACCGAAAACTAATTCACTAACTGAAACATTAACAGATGCCATCTTTAGCTTAAGGCTAAACGAGGAGCCGCCGTCCACAACACAAAACGATGAATAAGTGATAAGAGCGATTATTGCAGATAAAGAATCATTTGCCCAACACCCACCCATCCATTGCAGTCATCAGATAGCAAAAGGTTTACGGAAATCCGAAGCTTTTATGTTTCCAAATTCCAACACCGCCACCAACCGGAGCTTCCGGCAACCGGAAGCGACAATTGAAGGTAATTGTTGATTTCAAAGCAATTAATTTCCAACAACAGCACCAGTTGTTAATTATTCATTAGGAGAAGCCATTTTTCAAATTTAATGTCCCGCGCGGCTCCACCGGCACCGCCAACCTGATCCGCAGCAGATGGTGCCGTCCCGTGTCCTGGGGCTGGGTGAATTGTGAAACCGTTTTGCGAAGAAATGGCGTGTTCACGCAACAGATCCGGTGAGAAGCATTGCCGCGGACGAGCACGAGACGGCTGGAGCACGTGGAGTGCACGTGCACTTACTTATTGTCTCGTTAATTTCCGGCCAGAGAACTCGATACCTAAGCCCTCCTCACCCAGCTTCCCGGGTGAAAACTTCTGTCAGTCACTTGAGGAAATTTGGAAAAGTGGGGAAAAAAAACAACCATCCCTTGTTATGATTAATGCTAGCGCATAATGGAAATCGGGCGGGGGCAATGTTTCACGAAAGCGCACGATTTTGGACTGTCGAAAATATTGTTTAGACGCTGGATGATTGTTGATGGGTGAAGCGTGTCGTTCCACGGTCGGTCCGGCGCCGGTGTCGGTGGTTGATTAATCAACTCCACGCTATCTGGCCGCCGTATCCCGTGCGGAAACGAATCGCAACATGCCGACTTGCCACCTAACCGGAACCATTAGGCGACAATTAAATGCAGCCTGGCCAGGGGGTAGCTATTTTGTAGACAAACTTTTCAAAACTCACTGATAATGAAGATAATGAAGTTTCGCTTCAGAGAAGATCGGTTTTAGCATAAATCAATTTTATTTCTCACAATTTTGCCCTTCCTCACCCCACTGGGTTCTTATCGGCAGGAAGCAATTGATGGCGCTTTTCAATCGCAGATAAATAAATAAAGATGGCATCAGCCCCATGGTTGGGGCCGCCAATATTGTACTCTGCACGAACCACGCAACAGGTAGACAAACGTAATCCCGCCTGCGAATGTGCGTCTGAAGGTTTATTAATATTGATAACACAATCGATAAAGAGCCGTTTGCTGCAAACGTATTGCATTGCCATTCACGGTAAATAAGTACACAGGGTAGGGGAATTTTATCGGCTAGTGCACCAAATAATGAAACACATTTATTATTCAACAGAGCGGATGGAAACAACATTTGTATTATTAAATTCTTATTCACATTCCGCGGGAGCGTATTGGGGAAATGAAATTTAATAATTACCTCACTCATTCGGTTTTCTGTTTCAGCTGGAAACAAAACGATTACCATTACCCATTACAAGTAGCGAATATGAATGTCCATTATTAGTTATCAATTATCTGATAAAGATTTCATTTTTCATTACATTTTTTAATGTTTGGAATTCGTGTGATTATTTCCACATTGCTCGTTACTTAATGAAAATACCCGTTCGGAACTGTTTCGGAAGTGTTTCCTTCTTCTGGGGGAACATCCTCACCATCATCTTTACGAACAGTACACACACGCATTCCAATTCAATCTAATCGCAAAGCCGTAACGTTCTAAGAGACACTTAACCCACCGGCTGAAGGCTGCCATCGCTGAATGGAGTACGTTGCTCACGGCTTCCAGTACGTCCTTTCTAGTGTTTATTGTATTGAAATTTCCGCAATAATGATATTCCCACGACGCGTCCTCTCGCCCGCAGCTCTGATCAAACGAGTTCGCGTGCCTTTCCTTGTCTGCTCGCTCTCGTTGTCCGCACCCGAAACATGGCCTGCATCTGGCGCACGTTTCACAGCTATCACAATTGGGTCAGTTTGCAAACGATGCGCTCGCCGCGTTGAACCACCAGATAAACGAAGGACGCATGGTGGTACGGGGTTTCGTGGGCGGAAATTTCGATTAATCGAGCACAAACAACGAAAGCAAAAGCACAACTGTACTGCACGACGGGCCGCCCCGTTGCGCCCGGCGTGTCATTGCAAGCTGCGATTGATTTGTCTTCTCAATTTCTGACGTGCGCATTCTCACCCGGTAACGAGCGCCCGGGTGGTTTGCAGGCCACCCCTTCTATGATGCCACCCTTTCACGCCAGCACCCGGTAGCGCACTCGATACTCGCATACTCACAGCTACGCGCGGTGAAATCGGATACAGGGATATTAAATAGACGCGATATAAAGTGACAGGCGACTGTCACCAAATAAATATGCCGGCATGTATCGGTACGCTGCGGACGGTACATGGACGCAACTCCTTACCGTACGTGTGCGAATTTCCACGTAGCGCTACGTGTTGTCACACCAATCACGAAATCGGGACGTACATCACGCAGCCAGGCCAGCCATCCATCCATCCAAACCGGGAAGATCAATCGATTACATCCGGCCCAATGAATGCCAGGTGCTGTGTCGCTGCTCGTCCCATCCTTTACGCTTACGGCTGGACCTCTGTGCACGGTGCGGTTGTGTTGGAGGGTTTGGTTTACTTACGATGCTCGAATCTGATTATCTGCTTGCGTTCGATATAGTTGGCGGTTCTGGTTCGTTCCCGGTGTCTCAATTATGCAAGATCAAAACCAACGCGGAAGATGATGTATCATGTGGTGTCGATTGCGTGCTTGTGCTATGCTGTTACATAAAATACCTGGTAGTAAGATCCGGAAATATAGTACGAATTTAAGTGTTGCATAATTCACTATGAGTGCTCAAAAGCGTTGAGCATTTGATAAGTTTAATTGACGTATAAATAGAGCTCATACATATGATTACACGATGGCAACGAATTAGAGTTATTTGTTTTGAAATGGATATTTATCAAAAGTAGGACAACCAAAATAAAGATTTTTTAGATTGTTGATGTGCAAATGTATAAAAATAGAATTTTAATTTGTATGAACAAATGTACTCTTCAACTTATATATTTTTTAAATTTCATAATCTTTTCATGTAAAATTAGTAATGTCAATTGAGCCTGTTGGTAAATTATGGAAACTTTTGGTAAATCGCGATACAAGGAAAACAACTTAATTATTCGTAGAATACGTAATAATACAATTGTTTTTTTTTTATAATTTGATAACATAAATTTTTTTTTAGTTTTAAACTTCGTAAACCGAACTATTTGAACCCATTTCACGTAATTAAAAATACATGTTTTACTGAGAAATATTCAAATCACTTACATTTGATTTGCCTTCATTTTGGTACAATTTTTATTTAAATCATACATGTTTATACAATTGCACTTAATTTCACTGTATCAAAATTAAAACTGCTTGTGACAGCTCAAATATTTGTGTTTTAAACGAGATCTTTAATTTCAACATTAATTTTCCAATTTCTTTAGACTAAAATTTCCTGCATTAGAAAACAGATCGTATTCCCGACGTTTTAACTTCCACTAAACTGAAATTCAAACGCCTAGATATCAAGTTCTATCGCGTCAGATTGCGTTTAGGCAACATTTTTACCATCTCAGGCAACCACGGCGAACGGATTGAGTATAGAGCACGTCCAAAACGGTCAGTTGCCAGTGCGGAAACGAGTAGCGTCATTCAACCAGCAATGTTGCAAAATATATTCCACCACTAGCACCACTACCTCCACCATCATCACTCGATAATTATGACGGCTGTGGTACGGAGCAGGTATCTTCGGCAAATTGAGGCGGCAACTATTTTACGCCTCACAGCGATAGCGTGTGTGGTGGTCCCATCGGTGGCGCAGATACGCACCGGCAAGCCCCGAGAGCGTATCAAACATTTCCAACACGTGCGTGCTCCAATTGAGCGAAACGAACAAACGAACGACACAGGATGTTTCGCTTTCGGACGTGCCAATGTCGCAGAACGTACGAATTCCTATCCACCTTCCTCACCCCTGCGTGGGTCAGAAACACGATCGCCACGAATTATTGTGTGAAACTCGCCGTAGTGCCGCGGTACCAGCTGCAGCAAATTGCTCAACGACCAGCCGCAGCCGCAGCCGCAGCAACAGCAACAGCTCGTCGAACGACGTTTGAGACTTTTCCGACGAAAAATCAGCTCCCGGTGCACTTTTCCGCCCCGTGCGGCCCACGGTGGGTTTGATTTGCAAATTTATTCATTTGCATGTCGCCACGCTCTTCACATGCAAGAGCCGCGCGCGTTGACAACGCGATCGATTTATGATCGTGCCCCGTTCGGCAGGACCTCGAAGACTGATGTCGAGTTGATTGGCTAGTGCCGGAGCTGCGCTAGAGAGGGTGAAAAAATACATATTAAAAGCACAACATTGTACATCGTGCTGCGCTAGCGTTTGCTGCTGCAACCACCGTGCAGCTGGTCGATCTAGAGTGCGCTGCATAAATTGTTATCCGGATCAGGAGTGTCACTGGAAAAATTATGGGTTTGAAAATTCTACCTTCTCCTCGAATGTCGCAGCCAGCCTGCCCGCCCCTACCTCATGCTCCCGGCCCCTGTGTGCATGTGTGGAGTGATTGAGTAGGGATATTTCCGTACTCCCGTTTGCTGAACGACTCTATCGATGGGCCAGCCGTATAGATGTAGCAAAGTGCAGCACTTGGGTGTGATCTTCCTTAAGTTGATACAAGAGTGTATTGGCATCTTTGCAGTGGCACTCGTTTATGTACGCCCGGGCAGGTTCTGCAGAAACCGTTCTTGCCGCCTGCCTCGTTACGGAATGCTATAATCTTCATCTCTCTCCCGTTTCTGCGCCACTCTTTGCGTGCTCCACGTTCGGCTCCATCGCAAGCGATTATTGTTACACACTCACACACGACCGACGGGCTGATATGCTCGCCTCGCACCAGTTGCAGTTCACCTTCTCTTCCGAGCTGCAGCAACAGCAGCACCACTGATTCAATTACAATCACTTACCGATGTTTCCAAGTAATCGACTTTTTAAGAATGCTTATATTTTTAAGTGTTCTTAAGCTGCCGTGCAGCACCGCACTGCACCAGGTGGCAAGCTGCTGACTCAGCCGGTGTGTGGGGTAGGAATTTCCCCGATTGCTCGTATTAACCTGCCACATTCGGATCGAAGGGTACGATGATGGTGCGGCGCAAACACAGCTTTCGGGTTTTAAGAAATGATTAAACTAATCAAAGCAACTTCACCCGGAAGCAATACTTTTCGATTGCTCAAGTGCGTTCGGGTTGGAGTCTGCAGTGTAGTAGCCCGAGTTGGATATTTCTGAACGAGCTCTTGAGTCCGTCTGGTACATGTTTCAGAATATATCTTTACACACCCCGTTCACAGCATTGCAAACACATGCCGTAAGTCTGAAAGTGATTTGGACGATGATTTAAATTGTGTTTATCGAGTGTGTATCTGAAGCGAGCAAACTCATTATTTTCAAAATTAAGCGTAAACACACTTCACATGTATTCGATTTGAGTCGAGGTAACAGGATTTATTGATTTTAATGTTTTTGATTTTAAACAGCTTTATCACACATTTAATTTTTTTTTCAGAATTATCTAAC
>JXXB01005978.1:0-11777 GCA_000956275.1 Anopheles koliensis
ATTCTTGTTTATGTTTTCGTTTGATTGCGCGCTAAGCAACGGATACAGCAGCGTGTAAGGGCATATGTAATAGAAAATGTTTGAGGAATCAGCAATGATGAGACGTTTGTATGTTGAGCCTTGTTGATGTTTTTCTCTTTTAATTAACGTTGGAAATTCTGGAAATATTTTACCAACTGGAAAGTTTTGCTAACTCATTAAATTATTGTTCAGATGAGAATCGATAGCAAAAAGATCGTTATGTTTTATCGTCCAGTTTAATCATTTTTTTAAAGGCAGCTCTCTTAAGCAATTGGTGGATGATAAAACATTAAAGTCATAGAAAAATCTGCTTTTGCATAATATAATTAAAAATTAAAAAATTCAAGAAACTCGAATTGAGCTTTAAAATTTTATGAATCTCTAAAACAAACAGTAATGTGTTGAATTTTCTCTTCTTGTTTAAATTGTTGAAATTTCTGATAGTGATCCCAACATCAATTTTAGTAGGAATCGTGTTCACAGCATCCCAATTGGTAGCACCAGCTACTCACAATCGAGCGTTGTTTTCCAATACCTCTCACGAGCGCGAGAACACATCTCACTTTTCTCACGTTTCGAGAAAAATATTTTACCGACCGTGAACGATACGAGCGGCAAACTCGGTATCTGCTCGCAGGAATGGCTCGGATGAACCGAGCGAAAAACGTTCGGCACGGATGCTGGAAGCATCCGACCGCTAGTTTGGCAACATCCCGCGATGGTGTAACAGCTTGCCGTCGGTGCCGGAGTATCGTTATCGGTTCGTTATCTCGGTTGACGTGGTGCTCTGTCGCAACGTTTTGGCTCGCGTCGAAGCGAAAATCCTCCTTGTCCTGTGGTGGGGTTGGATTGAATGGTTCAAGTGAAAGACGAAAAATACAAGAATAGAAAACAAACGTACACAAACACAACCGCTCAACACACCGTGAGGTGAGGCAGGCTGTGCGGAAGTTGGATACAAATGTAGGCACCTGTCGGGGCCGTGGGAAAAGATTTATTAGGTTCAACGGATGTCGAACGTCGTGACGGGAAGGCTGTGTAGTGCGAATGCGGTCTTCACGGGGTAAACTAAATCAAGACCGATCACTTCCGTACCGTCTGTCACTGGCTTGAGTTTGAGTGATTGGCAGGCAAAGTCGAGTTTTACACCAGTGAGAACGTAGCAGCCGCGACAAAAGGCAACGCCAGGGTGTAAACTTTACTTCGTCGAGATTACTGACGGTTGAACGGTTTGAGGGCTTTGTAGCGAAAGTCGTTGCGTAATGTAAGCATCCTCCGGTCGGTTGAGAACTATTCACGCGGTGTCACGTTGCCTTCGTTCTTTTGTAATAAACACAGCTCGGGATAATTGAATAAGCTTGGCGGCGTGAGGATGTTGTTTGAAATTTGAAATCAATACCACTACCATCAGCACGACGTGGATGGGCTCCTCCCCGCGAGCTTCTATTATCATTACCAGCTCCGATGCCATTACGTAGCGCTGCTATCAGAACTTGCTTCCCACCGAAAAGAAATAAACCATAAACCCGGATCGGGAGCCCGATACGGCCGTAATCGAACGATGCCCTGCCCCGGGCCGCGAGTGGAGCAGATAAAATAAAAATAATCACACCGGATCACCGGCTCCGCGGGCCCTCGGGGCTAGGTTGGGCCTGCCGAGGCCGCATCACATCGCATCGCATTTCTGTGCCCGTCGAAAAAGACGACTGCCGGTATGCCAGGCATTGTTAATGCTGGCCGATGGGTTTTTCGGAGGTTTCGAGCAGTGAAATGACTTTCCTTTTGTTGCGAGAAATGCGATTCCTTTCGTGGCTGCGGGAGGTCTTCGCTTGGAACGGCTTCGGGAGGGCTGGGTCATTTTAAAGTGTGAGAGTTAGCATCAAAGCTCAGAAGCTTTAATGTTCAAGAAGAAAAGTAGGAAAATTTGGTAAACAACCTTACAATTTGACGTGTAAGGGAGACGGGTTCGAACGAATTGTTTTGAGCGAAACTGCTTGTAATTTGTATTGATGCTAAACACTGTTCAACGCATGACACATACAAGCAGGCCATGACATACTAAGCGATGCGAAACGTCATCCGTGTTTTCCCAATTATAAAACCTATTTTGTTGCTGTTGAAATCCTATGTTTTCCAGGACGCAGGGAGCGGGTGTTTCATTCGTGGAAATCCTCGTGGCAGATAAACCATAATTTGGCGAAAGATTCTAGCGAATCCGGCGCTGCAGTGAATGTGAGTGCGGATCCAATGCGCTGGCAGATGTGAAGAGGAAAAGTGTCTGCGCTGGGATTATTGTGCTACGTGAAGCAGTTCACACAACACCAAGCGTACCGAAGAAAGGAAGTGGCAGTAGCGACCCGAAACCCCATCGCTCCGCCAAGTGTGTTCTGTGTGCATTGTTGTTGTGTCGTGTCAGGTTGCAACGAGTTGGGAAGATTCTTGCCTTGAAATCTGGAATGTCAATCTAGCCGTGAAAAGCTAGCCCACGGTGCACGGCCGTGGGAGGCGTTGCTGTGAGTGGTGGTTTGAGTGTGCGTGTGCATGTGAGTGTGCTAGTGTGAGTGTGCAAGTGCGTAAATTTTCGCCACTATACCGACGACGGTGCAAAGTGCAAACGAGAAAGCGAGAGTGTGTGTGTGAGAGAGAAAGCATATATAAGAAAAAAAACAAATCCCACCGAAGGCGGTACAAGCTCGATCCAGAGACGCAGCCATTACTTTAAAGCGACAGTTGCGAATACTTACCGGAGGTACCAGCGCCACAGAACTAGGTCAGCTATTTTTATCAACATTCTTTTCATCTTACCATCCCATGCAGCTAGTTGGGAGAGGGAAGAACATATTTCATTTTTGTTTTTTTTGTTTCCCCGTTCGTAACACACTCGATCGCTGGAAGCAACCGTATCTCGCTTAGGTGGCCACGTTTGGCGACTAACAACCGCCTGTGACATCTCGAAAGGATTAATGCACCCCTTTACCCATTGAGGTAGCCTGGGAACCGTCTTGAACGCTTTCCACCTTGGTCGTTGTTATTTAGTTTGCTATTCAAAACCAATCCCACCCGTTCGGTGCGCTCCACCGCGCGAAGCAACCTCTTCGCTACGCCATTTTTGTCTAAAGCATGCACAGAATTAGCATCCGAACTTTGGGACCTTTCGGTCTTTGGGGCCGTGTTGCCGTGTGCTGGGATCTAGGCACCTAGCTCTAGGGGCAGCTGTTGCTCCTGTTGGTGGGCTGCGAAAGCGCCCAGGCTACGGCGGGATACACCGCTACCATTTCACTGCTCATTTAGCGAACCTGCCGCTAGGAAACGGTTCGTGAGCCTTGCGAGAGCGTCGTGCCTTTTGTTTGCCAGCGTGCTGACGACGACAACGATGGTGTAGTGGCTGTGTAAAGCCATAATCACTCCTTTGTTTCATCAGTGGCTTGGTGGTCCCCAGCGCGGGAATCTGGGTGGGATGTGGGTTTCCTTCTCGAGCCGCTCGGTTACTGCACCCAGCTCCTCGAGGGGCTTTAAATGTGTCGATTTTGTGCCGGGCTTTGCTTAGCTAATTAAACGCACGGGCTCACTGGCTGCCGCTCGCCGAGCGGATGGGCAGCGGATTAACTGGGCGGACTGTAATTAGAGCTGGGCATGACCAAGCCGGCAAAGGCACCGTGACGAAGACGATGTCATCGACGGCGGGCGGTAACGTCGATTGATAAGTAGCAAATGACTTTGCGGTTCGTTTGCCGCCTGTCGATCCTTGATCCATTAGCGCGCCCGATGATGGTGGTGGTACGGCAGATTAAACAGCAATTTGCTGTGTTTGTGGTTTACTTCACGCCCGGGGTCGAGGCGAGCAAACTGATGGCGATTTTCCGCGGCATGCGTAATTAAAATAACAGCAAAAAAAAACAGAAAACCGCTTCACAACAAACTGCGTGGAAGGATAAAGCTGTAATTCCCCGAATCGTGCGATGGAGAAAATTTCACTTTTGAGGTCGGCGGAATCGGTTTAATCTTCTACGCGTTTCCTTGAAGAGGTTACCAGGAAGAACTTGAAAGCAATGTTTTGTGTAACGTTTTGTAGATAATTTGTTTACTATCTTCCGTTTCTTTTGATTCCCTTAATATTCACTAGCAACTGCTAGCAGCAAAACGTTTCCTTTGTTTGATGTAAATGAAATTCAGCACTAAAAAAACAACAAAAATGATATCAAACACCTGCCACCGAACAACACAGAACATGCAGAGCAGTAAGCTCCTCTATCATCCGGTCGCGATGCTTATATTTAAAATTTAAATGTAACCTTCACCTCAAATCCGGCTCCAGCAGGTGAATAATTGCGCTGTTGGGTTTTTTTCTTCTTATCATCCCCTTCCTCCTCCTCCTTCATTCCTCCCCTTCCCACCACTCTTCTTACATTAACCACCTTCGGGGCATTTTTCCAACCTAATTTATTCTACGGGATAGCTTTAAAAATAGCATTAAAAAGGTGCTCCCCACTGTTCGGCCACCTTGCGGGTGACCCACATCGCTACGGTGCGCTCGTGGGAACTTTACAAACGCACGCAAACGCCCCTCAGCCGAGCCAAGCATCATCATCGTCGTCATCATCATTTCCAGCCGGTTTGCCGGGATTTATGTTTTGGAATGTTTGCAACGGTGGAGATTTGTGCGGTTCCTCCGAAAAGGCAGCGCCGGGCACAAACAAAAACCCCAACAGAAAAAAAGCTTCCCGGTTGCCCGGGGAAAGTTCTTGGTCGGGCCTCTTTGAGAAACTTTGTTCGATTTGAGAGCATTGTTTCACTGTGTGTGTGTATATGTGTAGGTGCGCTTGTGATGGCCAACATTTGAGCGTAAGCTTGAGCGTCGTTTAAACTTTTCGGACGCTAAATCGCGTGTGTGTATGTTGCTTATAGTCGTCCGTTTTAGGATTTGCTTTCAGTAATGTTATGCGTTATTTAATATGAAAAGAAATGTTCAAAGCAAGGTTCAGCATAGTTTTCCCACTGCACGACTCTTAACGAGCGAAATGACTGCGTGCAATAACTGTTTAACGCTACCACTTAGCCGGGTTCGGGAAGTCGATAATTTTTTATTGACCCATAGAACCTTTAAAGTACAATTTTATTCACTCATCATTAATTACACAATTAAATTTAATTTACTTTTTATGCTGCGCGCAATACACACTACACGGGACTGCCGAGCAGATGGGGAGCCGGAGAGCTTAAAGCGTGAAAAGCTTGATTTATTGCCTACCGAGGCTACCCATCGGAAGGGTCATTTTCCCGGCGTATTTGTAGTCGTCGCCGAGCAACAGCAACATCCTTTATTTGAAGTGCAGTTCAAAAACCTCTGGGTTGAAATGTTGTCGAAAGGATTATCCGATATAGGGAGGGAGTGATAGAGACGAAAACTGAGTAAGAGAGAGAGAGAGGTAGTCATCTAAATGGCGTAAGCACAAACGATACGTGGATATGAGATCTGATGGAGAAATGTAAAATGGGGAAACGATGGAACGGAAAAACGAGAAAAACCCTACTCCTTTGGTATCGTTTCGTGTGCGCGTTTCATGTTTCGATCGGGGGAGTGGGGAGAAAAAAAAGCAAAGAAGGCCGTTTACGGGTACAACATAAACCCGTCGTCGTCGTCGGCACCAATACTAACAAAAAAAAAAAAACACCCCGATAACCTTCCTGGCTGGAAGCTGCGGTTGGCAGGGCAGCAGTCGCGAGACGCTCCAAAGCGAACCGCATAAAAACCGGCCTCGAAACGGTGCCCGAACGCCAGCAAAAGGTTGGCCGGGAAATTGATATGTTTGTTTTAAATTGAATTTCAGATCCACCGTGACACCGTTTCTGGCACTTCTGTGTCTGGTTTTCCGATCTGGCTTGGGGTGGCAATAATAATAATAATAATAACAGCGGCGAAGCAAACGAAACGCCAACAAGAACTAATGGAGTCCGTGGCGGTTCGCGTCTTGGGACACTTTCACAAAGTGAAGCGAAACGCGTGGCGCTATATAAATAGCGCGGAAATGCAGCCCCGCGGTGGAGGGATTTATTTACGCTTGGTTTTTGCTTTAAGTTGTTCCGCTCTTAAAAACACTTGAAAGCGATCTTCATAAACTTCTGCAGCCGATGGGTGTGGGTTTGCAGCGGCGTACAGGATTTCTGTACTTCGACACTTTTCCACACCGAGCAATTGGTTTTCCGATACGGATCGATTAACCCGGACTGTTCGGTCAACTGTTGCCGAAAAGGATAAAGGCTTTTTATGTGTACTTTTATATCGGAACGAACATGGAAAGCGGGCCCAATCGTGGGTGAAGAAGAAATTTTTTATCGATATTATTGTTTCTGGTTGTTGACATACACGTTGTTTAGCATCCACAATCATCGTCGTACAATTGAAACGTCCGAGTGGGTTGTTCCGAGTGGGAAAGAAGAAAGCTAAGCGAACGAACGAGCGAAATAAGGTTTTCCGCTGTACCATCTGGTGTTGGCGCTATTTCCCAATCGGTCACAGGTCATATAGTTGCGCTACGATGCTGTTCTTGTGTTTTAAATTTCCTTGGCGGCTGCATCGAACCAGCGCGCTTTCCTAAAGGGCACTGTTTTGCAACTCGCACGGCAGCTGTGTCCTCACGTTTTTTTTCGTCGTGTGTTTCGTGTTTCGTATCTCACAATAATAAGAAAACTTGAGCCCATTCCTTTCCCGGGGAACATTGATAAACTTACCGTCACGAAACTTTCTGCTGCACGTTTCTTCGGGTCTATTAAAACTTAAGCGTATGTGTGTATGTGTTTGTAAATAGTACGATGAGTGCGGGTAGGTTCCATTTCTCCGGGACCGCTCGCGGGGCTTTGGTGAGAAGTTTTTCTTTCTATTGCTTGCTCCGACCAGGCCAAGCCAAATGGGTAGTCCAGCCGAGCGTTGCAAAACAATTGTCTCTTACAGACGCCATTCGATATTTAGGCCCGTCGGTACCTGGGGACACTGTACAAAACAGAAAAAAAAACGGAGACACAGCATGAATTTTTCATGCGTGAAGCACCGCCAGATCGGGTCCCTGGGAGATTTTATGTCGTTTACCCGTACCGGTGTTGGTGTTCGTTTTTTTTCAAAGATTTTTTGGTTTTCAGGGTGGTGTAGTAAAGCAGGATGGTTCGTTCGCCCAGGAGTGGCATAAAATCTGTGTGGGAACCAGACTGGCAGAACATTAAGGGGTATCGGTGGACGCCGGTGGTCTGGGCATATCCGAGCGAATCGTTGCGTACATTATTGTTGTCGTACGTTGCGGTCCCGTCGTCGTGTTGATGGTTCGTGGTGTTTCCCGAGCTGGGAGCGTAGGGAACGGTTTTTTTTTGTCGGTTTAAAAATGGATACCTCCGGTCGCGGGATATTCCCTGCTGGGTGTCCCGCGCATATTACGTACGTAATCCACTAAGTGAGTGAGCTGTGCGGTGCGCTTTGGGAGCGGCTTTCGGGAAGAAAGAAAGTACTTTGTTACTGTTAAAGAAAGTGAGCTGTCGCCGGTGTGGGTATAAGGGGGTGTGTGTGTGGGTGTGTTTTTGTGTGAGTGCATTTGTGCGGTCGCCGCTTGGAGTTTGTGCTTTTGTGAAGGATAAGTAGGTGGGTTACGGCAAGAACAGCCATTTATATTGTCATAAGCGTGATTTTTCATCGTAAAAACATTTGTTACTGTGAAACGGTAGTGGAACGCATATTTTGAGAATGAAATAAAGTGGTGAGACGAAAGATGGCGCCCTGAAAATTGCCACACGTTATCGAATCGCTACACTTTGCGTCGTTCGTACATAAAATAATCACTCAAAAGAAAATAAATAAAAACAAAAAGACACGTTGCTAATAAACTTTGCAAAAGTACTCACGGCTAGCATAAAGCTCGGCGAGATTGGCCAAAACTCGATTGCACGTGAAATCGAATACCGGCGATTACAGGTTCCGCAAGGCAGCGCGTTTCCATCGAGCACACTTGACTGGGCGCCACTGGAATGCTTGCCCGTCGACGTACGGGTCGGTAGAAAATGAAATCTCATTCCACCCCGCCGCAAATACACCCCATTCGCAAATGGGCAACGCCATCGCTTTTCACTTTCGGTGCGGCGCAAATGGTGCGCTCGGAAGAAAGGAAAACATCATCCTACCAGACCACGGGATGCATCGTAAAACCGATCCGTTGCCGAAGGTGGCGATGCGCTTCACCGGGTTTGATTCCACTCATCAATTGATGAGCTTTCGTGACGAGCTTTGCAAAACGGGCTCGAGTGAAAGAGGACGCCATTAACTTCCATTCCGCGTCGTGTGAGTGTTTCTTCATCTTTATTTTGCCTCCCGGTGGCAGGTACCCTATAAACCGAGAGGTGTGCTGGTCCGCCCTTTCGAGCGGACGAAGCGGTCACGATCAGCATTCACCAGGGTAGATCATCGAGCAGCATAACGTTATTTTTTATGCCAGTTGTTTCGTGGCGAGTGTGCTTCTGTTGCCCACCCAGGAGTTGGAGTAGCTGAAGTGCACGGAATGAAGTCACCGAACGTGTGTGTAGCTCGCCGCCTGTTGGGGAAGGTGGTTCAGGAACATCGTCGAAACGTGCCAACAGCAGCAGTAGCGTCTTAGAATCATCGTCTTATTTCACTTCGTCTCATTTACGGTTCATCACACAGACTAATGCGAGACTTGTGAGCCATTCGGATGGTATGCTCATCCGAGTGGCACCTGTCGGGTGTTGGTGGCTTCAACTCTCAAAGGAACTGGCCCGTCGCGCGGAACGTGAGTGGATATATTGAATTTTGTTGTATACGGATAGTTTTGCTTCACCACAAGCGGTACAGTTACGTCGATAAATCATTTCCTCCCCCTTCGTCGTGTGATTGATTTTATGAGCTCGTTACGCTATGATACAACCGTCACACACGCGTGCAGCTTGAGATCAAGTAACTGGCAAGGTGATCCTTTTTGCAAATGTTTGCACGATAGGGCGAAACTGCTCGAGTGAAAAAGATGAATACCTTTCTTTGCTTAACAACCCTGCCAGGCATCTCACACCCAAAGTAGGCAATTGATTTCTAGGCAATCCTTTTCTAGCATACCCTCAGGCTCGAAGTGAACCAGTGACCGAATTTGTACGAATGGCTTCTGGCCGCACGGAAACCGTAACCGGAAATCGATAGCCAATGTTTGCCGGTGTTATTTCTTACGACTAATTTGCAGCTCATCAAGGTCCGACCCTTCCATCAATCAGTGGGCTGTGTGTTTGCAGGTGTCTGTGGTGTTGTGAATAAATTTATCTTTTCCGATCCATCAGCTGGAGGTTTTCGGGAAGCAAAACGAATAGCTCGACGAAACGACCGTTTCACGGAACTGGAGTAATTAAATTAAATTGACCCTTTAAAAGCCGCACCGCGGGGGTGATCGGATATCGATTAGGTGGCGGGATTAAGATGGCTTAAGTTGTTGGAATGAATTTGTGCTTCTTTTTTTATTTTTTGCGTCTATTATTTCATGGCTTCAAATTGATTGATTGCTTGACTCATGATTAATCTTTCGAAAGAATGGACAGTTCTGGGGCACGATGGCCTGAAACGTTGTATCGAAGAATGGTCAACCGTGACAAAAGAAAACATCGTACAAGTTCAGGTTTTTATTTCTCCTTCGGGGATACACCACAGCCTGAACTGAATAAATCAACTTATTTCCCTCAACGATCAACTCATTACGTGGCCTTAATTTTGGAACGAGAACTGATCGTCCCGATGGCGACGAAACGCTCCGGTTTTCGTTGTGCCATTGATTGACCGGATTTATCGAATTTCGCCCCTCCCAAAGTCGATGAAATTGTGTTAACTGCACGAGTCTGTTGGGAACGGTGCGGCAAGCTCGTCATAATCCGGCCACCGGAAATCTGAGTTGATTTGCAGGATTTTGAATGGTTTTGCGTGCTTTTTTCTGTTCGTTGCTTCTTCAAAAGCATAATCTTCTCACGCTTTCTTGCTGCCACCTGCCCTTCCCACGGCTGGTTGATACCGGTGCGCCAGCTGCGTTGGTACCGAAGCGACGAAACATCGGCTGAAGACGATGATTCCAATCATAAGATGATGATAATGATGCCGTTTGCATACGGCGCAGCGGATACTCGACCTACTTGGCGCCATTTGGACGTATAATGGGACGGCAAATGAGAGCGGTTCGATTGTGCGAAATAGCTGAAACGGATCCACCCGGGCACTTCGGTGAGCCGATGGCGGTGAAATTGTTATTCAAATTTTGTTTTCCTTTCGCTTCCGCTCTCCTGAAGCCCCGGGGGAGGAGCGGGAGAAAATATTTGAATAAGTGATTTTGCACCGGTACCGTGCCGTAATGCGAAGCTTCCGAGATGAAGAATAACATTTTTCATGAGGCGATTTCCGGGAAATACCAAACATAGTAGATTCGCCGGACAATGGTCGATATTCCAGTTTCGTCTTTGGGTGTCTGATTGAACAAGGAAGTTACGGGAATGTGAATGATTTCCTCGGTGACATTGTATCAAGCGATTGATCATTATCGGGAAATGGATGTGAAATCTGTACTCCACATGAGAATATATTATTTTACTGTTTTCGTTGAAACGAAATGGTTCCGATGAACAAAATTGAGCGATTTCGGAATCAAAGGATTCCTCACTTCTTCGAAATATTAATCCAAATTCGCAACAGTAATGGTTTGTAAAATGTTGGAATGTTAAATGGCGGCAGCGAAACGGGAGATCGGTTAGCATCATCCTTTCTTCGTCGGCATCTTCTTTCATTAGTGGTTATGAAATATTCATTTGTATTTCCTCAGCTCCACCACTCGATGGAGGCGCCCAGTCGCTTTTGCTTTTGCTGTTGTACTGGTCCCGCAATGGTGCACAATTAAGGGATGGATCATCGTTTGTCTTGTCGGTAGGGTCGGGAAAAGTATGCTTCCATTTGCGGGATCTGTTTCATTAGTGGCTGCAGTTGAATTGCTGGAATGGAAGAAATGCCAAGCGGGGATGACTACCGGACAGCAAAATAAAAAATGACGCTTACGACCGGGTGGGTGCAATTTAAGTTATGCTTTCGAACGCTAAGCAGAACTGTCTTTGTCACTATAATGGGATGGGTCTATTTGATTTTGCTTTCATTGCAATCAACGTGTCACTCGTGAGGTCATTCAAACGAAGTACAAAAATGTTAAGAATGGTAAAATATGTTTTTAACAACTATAATTAGTTTTTACACAACGGACGCGTCACAAATTAGCAATAACAACCGAGCTCAATCTGAGCTCAATTAGATTTGATTTGAAAAGAGTAGTGTAGAAACTTACGCACCTACTGCCAGGTGTATTGAGAAAATTCACAACGAAAGAAATGCTCACCTGCAGTCGAAGGAAGCATTACCGCAAACGTCGCTGGCAACATTTGTGCAACCATGCTTTGATTGATCGGTTGGCTGATTGATTGATGAAATGATTGATGCTTTCGGTCACTTGGATCACATCGTACCTTTGGTTCTGTAGCTGTGTTTAATTTCTTCAAAAGTTGCATTCACCGAGACTGACGAATGTGGTTTAATAATGAACCGTTTGTTAGTACGCAGCGAAGCCGTGATAAATTTCGCTACTAGAAATACTAACATATGCTATTGGTGCGATTAGTCTTTTCTTACATGGTAAGCTAACCAATGTATTCCATCAAGTCTCTACATGAATGAATATACCTAGAACTTCAAATGGTTC
>JXXB01005992.1:0-13089 GCA_000956275.1 Anopheles koliensis
AAACATCAGAGTCCATGAAATGAACAAAATGTTCCAATGAATGATAAAATAGGTTTGTTCAATCAAATTTATTAATCAACAACTAATCTATGCTACTCATTTCCTCCACCTTTCGGAAAGTAAGCTCGTTCGGGCTAAACAAAACGGTTGACCATAAAAATGTAGTTTGCAATCAATAAACTTTTAATTGAAATCTTTCCATCCGTGCAGCAATGCTAGCGACAGCATACCATTCAGAACTTTCAACCAATTGTCTAGTAAAACGTCAGCGTTAGAGCGTACACGGATAGAGGAACAATGCATTATGAGGCACCACAAGCTGTACTGCGGAAATGCTGTAATGTGAAACAGTAAAAAAGCATCACCACTGCAATAACAATTCCAACGCGACATACAAACGCACTACAGCTTGAAAAACAATTAAAACGCCAATATGTTTTTGTTCCATCCACTAGGCACTAACTAACGAGACACCTGTCCATGGTAACGTTCGAAATTGCTTTCCATCCTCACAGAGGTCGGTCGGTGGAACGAGTCGTATTTGCTTCAGACAACTGCTCAATGCTATGTATCTCTCTATCTCAAATACACTCTTTCTCTCTTTTTATATATGTCTCTTGTAACAAAAAAAACTCTCAAAACCTATGTTAAAATCAAAATAATGCCTTATGCAAAGTCCATCTACTACTTTCTACTATTTGTCCAAATCGTTACTAACTTCATTAAACAAATTATTCTATAGCTTAATAGATAAGATTTTAATATTGGTCATTGTCAGAAATGTGACTATTTTTATGACTTTTCAGAACACATTTCTTAGCACTCGTCAGGAAACAAGAAACGTAACTATCTAAATGCAGCGAAATGCAACGGAAATGGTGTGCCGGATTGGCACGAGGGAACACAACGTAACGAATCGCCACCGATGCTAGCGACAGTTTGACATTTCCTAACACATCGACCTCTCTCCTTCACATGCCACATAGCAACAACAACAACAAAAACTGATATTGGAATGCAAAAATGGCAATCCACCTTTCCCTTTCGTTCAGAGCTCTCGAGCAGCAGCAGCTCGCGGATGCAGCAACCAACAATAACTGCCTTCATGTACACCCTCTTCTTCACTGGTTGTCCACACCGGCAAGCATTCGTAAATGAGTTTTTCATTGTTTTTGTCCCTCTATTCTTCCTCTCTCGAATCAGTTAAATGGACAGAGACTAATAAAACACTGCCATCGCTACCATTCTGTAAAAACCAACCACTGCACACCACTGACAGTGGTCGGTGCTGAAAAGTGCGAGGAAAAAGTTTAATTAATATTTATTTATTGGATTTCTATTGTTATTTACTGCCGCCTCGAAGTTGCTCGAGCGTGGGTGTTGAACAATGGTACTACAAGCTGCTGATGGATAGGATTGTTCGTGAAAAAAATGTTGTAGCATCGATCGAAAACCAACACCCTCACCAAAGGCGCACGTAATATGTTTCGCATCAGAAATAGGGTTTAAAATTGTGTAGGGAAAAGAAATCGTTTCATACCGATTTTATTTAATGTGATAAAGGAAAACTGAACACCTATCATGTGCTGGTAAAAACTTGTTTGACACGGGACACTTTTCGAAACAAATATTCCTCTATAATACCAAACCATTATTTCGACACTAGTCACCTATGTTTGTTATTAAAATACAATAGTAATACAAATCATGGAAAATAAAAAAGGGAAATTAGAATATACTTTACAATTTATAGCACTCCTCAACGAAAACAAACAAGTTCTATTTACTTCAACTCTTGTTATGTATTTTTGTTCCAGCTTTCTTCTTCTGTTTCACTTTTCTCAATCTTAATTTCTTACTCTTTTCCCGTTTCACAACATAACAACATTTGTTGGATTGCTAATGTGGTTATACTTGCAAAACAGTTTCATATTGGAGACATCGTTGTTGACGAAAATTAAGTCTATTGGAACGAATTGTTTTTGATCATGTCTTCCATCCAGATTTTTATCATTCTCTCACTTATGTGCAAAATATGTTCAACGGTCGATAGACGCAGTCAAAAGAGTATTTTACACTAAAAATGCTAGAATCGCACGGTGTTAGTATTAGTGTGAAGGTAGACTCGTGTGGTAAGTTCTATACTAGAAAAAGTAGACTTTTCCTTAGTGAGTCAATTTATCTCGTTTTTTCCACCTCATACTCTCCCAGTCTCTCGCTTCTTTTCACAATCGTTGATTCTCTTCCCTTAAAAGTAGTAAACACACACATACATACAACGATGATGTGGTTCAGTCGAAAGACCAGCAGGATGCTGTGGTATCCTATGCTATTATTGCCATCTTAAATAACAATAAAACTTTTGCTCTACATCGTCCCTTTCACTCCCCACCATGTTGGCAAGCAGACGAATAAAAGTATTTTCCCTTCCGTCTCCAATGTTCATGTGAGCGAAAAGGGATCCTTGTGGCGCACGAAGAAAACGGTACATAATATGGTTGACGGTTTCCCGAAGGGAATGACTGAGGAATGAGCAATGAATAGCATTATCTGCCATGCTGACATAATAAGTTTAAGAGGGAAATTATTCGGGGGTTGCCTTCAGCGCCTGTCGTCTGTCCCATTCCTTCCATCACGAGATCGCGCTTGTAGCCCCTTGTAACTAGGACGGATGGAGAAATTCAAAAGAAATGAAGTAAACCGAAGGAAATCATACCAAACAGGGCCGACCCTTCAAGATGCCACGCGAATAGCTCGAGATCATCTATTCACTGCTCGTAAAGAGCAAATACCTGCAGGAGAAGAAAATGGTTTTATCTTTCCGAGCGTTCGGACGGAAATGAGCCCAAACGAACAATCATATTTTTCTGCCTGAGTTTATCACTTTGACACCAGCACCTCCCGTAGTTGCCCTTCCTTGCCATAATCTCTGTACGATGGGTGGCATCAGCCAGAGGCCAGCCTTGGTGTGGAGCGGATGTTTGCACAAATACACTGGCATAACGCCGTAACACGCGTGCACTACCATCGTGACGGAAATAAGAAAACGTTGCTCAGACGGTGGATTAATTTGCTGTAAATTATCGTATTTCCGTTCAATTCGACGCCGTTGTTCAATTAGCTTAACGAAGAGAGGAGTTCGTTAGAAAATAAATTTTTGTAGTCATATAAAAGAACTACTGACAATTCCAGTCCTAATTTATATAATTAGACTAAACAATAATCATCCTTTCAACAATAATGCTCCCAAAATTTGAAAAATCAAATGAAAGTCTAACATAAACTAATCATACAAAGCAACAAAAACAGGAGATAAAGCTATACTCAACTAAATAATTTAAAATAATCGTATTGATTTCATAAAAAAAATACAGCGGAAAGGCCAATATGATGAGAAAGTAACAATTACCGTCTCGGAAAGGACCGAAAAATAACCCAGAGGATATTACCAACTTCAGAAAGAACACGTAGCGGCCAAAATCGTAAAAAATACGGTAATGACTTTAATCCTCAGACGGAAATGTTCCTAAAGATTCGGATAATTCATCCCTTACGAAAACGAAACCCCTCCTAAGATGTTACGCACGCAACACCGGTACATTTCCGGATCGTTCCGTGCATCAAATACTGCGCTAAGGCGTGCTCAATTTTTCTGACCAGCGTCCTACCGGACAAAACACGAAATGGAACAACTAATTAAGACATCAAAATATTGATAAATAAGAAACTCATAAAACCCGTTTAAGCGGCAATTAAAACGCCATACTCTCTGCAGCCCGCTCCGGGCAACAGGATTGGTATGGCATGCGAACGGAAGGCATGCCTCAGCTTTCAAGCTCTGTAATTGTGCTCAACGAGCGTCCTCCGAACGAAGTAAGTACTCTTAAGCCCTATGTGGTGGCAAGCGTAAAACCGATCGAACGAAACACTTCAACCAGGCCATCAAAAAGCTATCTTTATTTATTGTTTGACTCGAGATAAGCAAAAGCGTTGAGCAGCTACTGATTGGATGATTGTAAGCGTGCTAGATTAGCAAACGCTTCAGAGACTAGCGAGAAAAACGCTAAAATTTAATGCAGTTGCAATCATGTTACCGTATCTTTTATGAGTTATGCTATGTAATTTTTATAAACTTGGTTTTTTATGACAGGAGGCAACACAATACCATTATTGGATGTATAAATTCTTATGTAATACGTAATACTGTTTGTTTTCAGCTTACATACAATAAATTACTTTAATAGAAATAGTTCGTTACATATTATGTTAACAATGCTGGAGTAATTCATTTACTTGATAGAAAGTGTATTGTAAAAAAGTTCGTGTAGTAAAATTAATTAAATAAATCTCAACTAAATGAAAAATATTCCATTCAATTTATAAAATCTATCGCACTGGTATGGTCTACATCAAAAATTCGTTTTCCGTATGACTCATTTTGAGTTACGCCACAAAAAACCTCTCATTCAGAAACAGATTCCTCTGGCTCTGCATCGTTCACTGGCAAAAAAGTGTATATAATTAATTTGTTTTCCAGTAAATGGCTCCAATTATAAACGTCCTTCAAGTCAAAGCGTGTTCCCGGCGCTCTGTGCCTACTCCGAACCCCAAAAGTATACTGCTGCCGATGATCTCCAACACAACTAGCACGCGCTGCTGCCCCGACTGTCCCCGTCGGCGAACTTCACCCAGAGCATGAAGCAAATGGAACAAATTTACCAGTGCACTCAGCCCTTCGACGCTCGGGCAACAAGGGAGCAAGGGAGCACTTTAATTACTTAATTTGCATAATATTTCAACAAGCCATGTCTGAGAAATTGTAACCACCGACGCTAAACGTTTCGAGCGTGTCTTCTCTGATTGCTGTTGTTGCCTGGTGTCTGCCGGAAGGGCACTTCTTCACTGTTTCTTCCATTATCTTCTCACTTCAACATTGCACGATTTACTCACACTAAACGGCAATGTCGTACATAAACTGACGTTACCAACACGCCCATAAGGTGATCAGCAGCTACTATTTACACTGCTACCACTACTGATAAACGCTACATCGATGTGGCAGCATATCCTCCCCTTTCCCATCCTACTCCGAAGCAAGAGGAGTCGGTGTCTATATAAATGCTCGCCGAGCAGGACGGGATGAAAATGGAAAAATGGCTGCTCGCTCAGTGCCGGGTGGAGATCGGTGGTCGATGCACACACGCTCTCCCGATGCATGCGTCTGCGCGTTTTCCAGTGTGTGTTAGCAATGCAAACACTCATTTTCCCGACGGCTCTCGTCGGTAGCGATTCTGCGCATCGGATTCTGTAGCTCCTTACAAGGATACGAGCACAAATTAGGTTCGACTTCTTCGACGGTGTCGCCATTCTACTCTGCTATGTACAATGGCAAAGCACATCCTTTCCATGCAGACGAAACAGACACCACTACTGTCAATTTTTAGCAACTGTTTGGTTGTGTGCAGCACAAAAACCACCAGCAAACGAAGCGACACCAATAAATATGTAATATCAATATGTCCAATTTGGAAATTTGCAGAAAATTTAAGTTTATTGATTTTGTTGTTGCTCTGCGTAGCGTCGGATCGGATTGTTCCTTTTCGTTTTTGTTTGTATTATAGACTCAAGGTGTCCTTCGACTTCGGTTTTCGACAGTTGGGTCGGTTTGTGAGTTCGGGCACAATAAATACGATAAGTTTGGAGATGACCGAAAAACAACCTTTTAAGGCAGTATACAGTTTTGCTAAAAGTGGCGAGCTATCAAGAGTCCGGTGAGCTTTGTTGGTGGTGATGGTGGTGACGATGATAGTGTAGTTTGTGAATTTCATCTCCGGTTTGTCTGTCGGATGTTTCCATCCGTTCTCATGGCGTGGCTTTTTCTCACCAACCGTAGACACTCGTTTGGATGGGTTTGGAAACGTAATCGAAGTGGTGACCTTTTTTACACCCAATATTTCTCTCGACCCGACAGCAATTCCGAATGGTCTCATCACCGTCGGAAGACGCGGACTAAAGCGATTTACGGGTTTCAACCCATCGGCACTGGTTGGAAGTTAATTTTTCTTCTCCTATCAACACACAGCATCCGGGAGGACAGCTCATTTTGATTGTTGATGGTTTCAATATTGATGTTAGTTCGATTTTTAAATTCATAGGAGCAAATGTTTTGCCTTCATTCAGTATGAGTGAATAATTCAATATTAAAATTACAAAGTAATGCTTATTAACTTAGACTTCATATTATATAATTTATTATAAGCCCAAATATATAAAATTAAGCCTCACTCTAAGTCTCTGTCATTTTGTTATTATTCCTGTAAAACTTTCCCATCAAAGAACAAACGATGCTCGAACTATCGTAAATATTAAATGCTTTTATTATCTGCTTGATTATATCAGTAACATGATGACAACGTATATAAAAGAATACAAAATAAAATCACGCAACCTAGAAAAATGATGCATGGTTACTACTATTCAAGAACTTTGAATTTCAAAACAAATTACCAACTATTTTATCAAGATAACCAATTTTTATAGTAGGAAAAAAAATCAGAAACACTTTATTCAATCTTGTGTTGTTGGTCTCCAATACGTTCGTTCTACTTACAAACAAATATATTGTTTTGTACACAAATGCTCAACTCAATATATAAACTAAATCCTACAGTTAAAATTATTAAAAAAAGTTTCGATCACTTTGAGTCATTTAAATACTCTCGTAACATCAGTCATCTGAATATGCTCTCTTCCGTTAGCTAATATAGTTTGATTGATATTTGATTTATCTATTACCATTTCTGATGCAGCGAAATCAATATTTATTGAAACATTTGATCGAGAAACTGAATATTTACAGGTGGCAACAATTCATTTTATTCCAACGTGCCTACCACCATAGGATCTGTTCGACACCCTTCCCGTAGCTATCGCCATTAATTCGATAATGAACGGATTATCTATCGGTCTAGATGCTAGCTCCTGAAAAGTGGAATCGCGAGAAGGGGCGGTCCGATTTAACCAGCGAGACCTCCGTTACAACCAATTCCCTGCCCGGACTGGTAATTGGGTGCCTAAGTGGACACGTAATTTGCTCGTTTATCGGCACTCCTTTGGATAGCGTAATATTTCCCCGGTCCGCGTCTTATTTTTATTTTATTTGCGCTCCACCCAGCCACCGTCTCCACAAGCACGATTAACGTTCGACTCAAGCCAAACGGCACCCCGATGGCATGGTTTTCATCAACAACAACATCCTGCTACGACTGCACAAGGAAGGGCGAAAACAATGCAATTAAATGTTTATTCCCGCGCATTCAACTTCAGCCCGTCAGCTTTTCCTGCCAATAGTCCTACTCCACCGCAACATGGAAGGGTAGCCTTTTCCAACACAGCGTCTACAGTGACCATTAACCGATTTGTGTTTCATTCGGTTCATTTTTGCTCTTTTTCGGCTAATGGGAGCTGGTGGCGCGATTTCACGATTTGCTCGAATTTCCATCGCACTCACGGATGGAGTGGAACGTGTTGAAAACCAGACCGATGTGGAGCCAGCTTGAATAAATATCAATGAAAATAAGATGGCATAGCTTCGACGGCTCACACAGGTCTCTTTTTCGGATGAAATATTAAATAAATAATAATTGAGCGCAATTAAATAGTTTCAATATTTAAATGAACATTTTAGAAAAATACAAAAATACAAAAAAATTTTATAACATTGTTTAATTATTAAACAAATACTACAATTCAGCTTTTTATCAACATTAGTTTAATATTGCAGCCCATTCGTTAACAATGTTTAGAATCACTAATCTTTTCTGATGGATATTTTTAGTTAAATACGACATCACTGTCATCTCAGCAGCAGAACAGTCAACAAGTTCAAGCGCAATTTGACCCGTGGAGTGTGGAATTAGCACCGTTGTTACGTATTACGGAGCATAGTCGCAACACAAAAAAAATGTTTGATTCTACTGCTGGTGTGAGGGGGGCACACTGCTCGTTAAATGTCTTTATTAGTCGGTTAACGGGCATTCGGTGGATTGGACCATCGGTATCCATTCCGTCGTGCAAACTGAACCCTTCCTCGCCATGGCACCACATCCCTCGCTTCCCATTATTAACAGCCACCATCAGCTTAAGTGCTGTTTTTCTGCCATTACCGAACCAACCGAACGAACGATCCGATCCAATCCGACCCAAGCGAAATTATTCAACTCTTTTCTCTTTGCATTTCCCCCGCAGGCGCGTGACCCGACTTCCCGTACGTACCCCGATTTGCGCGCTGCACGCCCTCCTCCGCGCGATCCGCGGACTTTACGTAAAACCAACATTAAATCCTTTCGATCTCTTGATCATGCCCATCACCATTCCGGGGGATTGCACGTCAGCCGAGGGCACACCGCATCGCATTTTTGCTTCAGCTGTTTGACTTTACACTCTTCCTCACCCACATCGCTTCCTTCACGCCACGCAGGAGCAAAACGTTTCATTGCTGGCAAACCACACACCGCCTGGGAGTGCTAATATTTGCATACCGCACCTCGACGCTTCCTCTCGGATTTCAGCGACCGCATGACGGTTGCATCCCGCGTGGTGTATGAGGTTAAGATGGCAGCAATTTGCGATGTTGACAGAACCGACATCGTCTTAGCTGCACACCACATGGCAAGCTGCCAGCAATCGCCACGAGCTTTTCACTTCACCAATCGACTCAGTTTGGTGGACGGTTTGGAGTTAAAAAGTCATATCGATCATCAATCTGCACAAAGCAAAACCGGCACCGACACCTTTTCTAAAGCCAATTAGAGAACTATTTTTCGGCACTTCGAAAGGTAGAAAGATAAAAAGAATAGTGACATTTTTTTCTAATCCTCATAAATGCTTCCCTGGAAGTGATCCTAATCCAACCTTGTTTTTCACATTCGATACAAACTGAGTGGATGAGGATCTTCTTTGTAAAGCACAATGGTTTTCTCGTTTCTCGACTCTTGGGTAGACAACCGTTGACGAGATTATGATGAAGTCAGTGAACACCAACATAATGATGAGCTTGTCAGCTTTTCATGGTTTTGGGTTTCATTGTATTCAAGACATTTTGCGGGCTGAGCATCTTTCAAAATTTTTATAATTGGTCAAGCTGGATTTCATTGTAAAAAAATGTGACATGATAGAAAGTTTTTCACAATCATCGACGAAAGCGTTCAATAGAAATTGTAATGAAGATAATCAATCCATCAAATATTTGTATGCAAAGGTTTTCTATTCTCGTAATTAACTTGACGCAAATAATGTAAATTCAAATGCTTTGAATAGTCAATTCAGATTTAAGCAAAGCTATATGTTAATCATTTTTGCCTCGAAAATTCGCTTTTAAAGAGTAAAGAATGTTTAAATACATAAAAATAATACATCCTTTGAAATTTTATTGCCATCAGTTTGTGGTAAGGAAGCGAAAACTATATCGCTCCGGAAATTTGCTGTGTTCAACCCTTGTAAATTCTCCAGCAGAAAAATATATTGGTAAATAGAGAGCTGTGGTTGAACAACATTCGGAACACTAATTAATGAAATGTTCGACACACAACTTCCAACATGAATCATTAAGAGTTGAAAATCGCACAAATGGTGCCCCGCATGTTCCTTTTCCTGCCGATTCGCTCCAAAATGGACGGCTGTTTGAAGGCCGTGTGATCTTTTCATTCCGACAAAATCGTTTTATGTGCATGCTGACAAAGTGTAGAGCGCACTGGTGTGCTAGAAGACAACGGATCCTGTTCTTATCCGGTAAGTATGTTTGATGTTTTCCCACTAGTCAAATCGCGACCTAATCATTCAACAGCGAATTACCGGAACAAACACTCTGCCGTCTCTGCCAGCGGGTTGCGCAGTAGCACGTTCAACACACGGAAGCTGTGACGCATGATGTGATTACAAAGAAGTCTAATTAATTATCTGCTACATATAAACCCTTTCTGCTTTTCTTGAGCCTCAAGAGTTAACCTGTTCCCAAGTGCTACGACTACGGATTCTCACGAACGTAAAGACCCAGACTCTGAAGCTATAGAATTTGAGTGCAGGTAAGGGCTCGCAAAAGACATACCAAGAGGCGGTCACTTCACATGTATCTACCTTGGACGGGAGCAAGGCGATTGATCGTAAACGTGTAATTAAGATGTTAAATTGATCGGTACGAGCTTAGGTAGCAGGTTCCAACCCTTCAAGATGCCGGGATAGGAAATATAACCCTAACCTGGCGCCTAACGCCCCAGCAAGCATTGGGAATCGCTCTAAGCCTCAACCATTACCGCCGGAAACTTGCAAACATTTCCCGCTAAATTAATAACAATTAAGTTCGTTTTTTCTACATCTAAACTGTTCGGGCTACGTCCTCATTATTCGAACGAATCTCTTTACCACTCAGCGGCGCTACATGCTGAAAAGAAACAGGTTTCGATCGTAAAACCCAAACCCCATTAGATTGTGCCGAAATGAGCCAACCGAAATAATAGAAAATTTCGAGAATCGAAAAACGCGCCGAAACCGTGCATCTACGTAATTAACGCGGGAAAGCACAATATGTGGCCGCGAATACTGAGAAAAATCACTAAAGCAGGCACACTGAAAACGATTTTATCCGCACCAATTTAGAAACGCTCTTTGCGTTGGAGCCCACTTTTCCATAACCCGGAAGTTTTAAACGCGTACTAAAAACAGAAGCAAAACGTAAAAGGAAGTCCCCGTACCATTGACCAGGGTTTCGTATAACAAAGGCTAATTACCTCCATTACCTTCACCGTCAGGATGAGCGGTGAAGATTTGAATTGGGTTTCTCTGCACCCACGCGATTACGAGTTGCTTCGTATCCAATATGCACCATGCACGCCCAAATGCCTTCGGTCAAATCTCACCGAATGGTAAGATACTGCAAACGTTCCATTTGGATGGTCGAGCATTATCGTGCAAAAGCAATAAAATTTCGTATTCATGACTTAACCGACCAGACGGCTCCGCTTCAGGTGATTCTTCGTCGATGCCCTCGACGTTAATGCAGAGATGGGAGCGTTCCGTTTTCCTCCCAAAATGCCTAATATTTTAATAATGCCATTAAACAATTGCTTCCACGTTGTACAATTGCCACCGTTTGCCACCTCCTACCTTATCTTGGGTGTGCTGGTTTTCGTTTTTGTTTTTTTTTTTTCGGTATGGGTGATCGTAAAACCATTCACTCATCAACGATGATCACCATTCTATACGCTTACTGCCTGCAGGAAACGCACACCGAAACATTTCGTACGGTGGAAACGGATCAAAAATGGAAATTTGTTTGGGTTAGCAATGTTTGCTCCCAGGGCGCAATTTGAATACGGCGAGCGCGATTCCAATCCAAGCCTTAATGGGCAATGGTTTCACATCGATAAAGCATCCACAACGAAATAGAGAAGAGGTCGTTAAAACTTCGTCTCCGCTCACACCACTTCTCCGATCCCTTCGTATCGCTCTTCCCAACGTTCTCGTAAAGTCACGCACCCACTGTCGTATCCTGGACGTGGTCGCGCTACACCACCAGTGTCAGTGCCACCCAACAAAGGAACTAAAATTCGGAGCGCGGAAATTAATGGTCCGATTGGGGAGAAATTGATAACATTCCAAGTGTGCGATCCTCTCCCACCGGTCGCAACAATAATGGGAACGCGGTGAACCGTTTTTCAACGTTTTAGGACTCGCAGGCGCTGGTTTTCGGTAGGGATTACAATAATTCTGATGAGCGATTGCCACCGGTCGCGGCCACCGTCAACCCCAACGCCGGAAGTCGTTAGCACCAGGGATCAGTGGAAGTGGAATTTGCTTGAACAAAACTTCGAGTGCTTCGGCAGGTTGCATTCATCGTGGGTGTCGCACCACTGCCAACGCCATGAAAAGGTTTCCTAGAAAAGCTACAAATTGCGGCATAATTAATGAGCAGCGCGATAACATGGCAACCAGGCAGGATTCTTAGGAAAACGGATTAAGCAGCAAGGTTTCAGCCCGACTAGGGCGAACGAATTCCAATGATTTTAATTAGTCAGGATACGCGGGAAATATTTTCGGTGCTGCGCTACTGCACGAGCTTAAGATGCAAGAAACATTTTTATGTTTCCATTACGCGGGCGTTGGTTAGCATCCAGTCGTGAAGGAAGGCCGGAAACGATGGCGGATATAGAAGTGAACTTTTAACAAATTAAGCCATTAAGCCTTTATTGTATTGTTGCATTGAGAATACGTTCCGTTTCAACTGGTGAAAATATATGTTTTGTTCAAATTTTACAATTCATCTGAATTTAAGTTTTCAAGAAAACTTACATTATGATTCCTTGTTAAAAAAAATTCAATAAGCAGTAAACTTGGAGTTTTAGTTTTGTCAATAAACATTTCATGAAAATAAATCATCAAAAATATAATAATTCAAAATTTAAAAATCAAACTAGAATAAAATCATAAGCTTTTTTCAAATACTTATAAAACTCATTAGGAAAAAAATATTTTCTCTTCATGTTTTATTTGTTTTATTGAGTTTTGGGCGTTTAGAAATTGACTTTATATACAAATTACAGGTACAGAAGAATTAGCACTATGCAAGTTTTTGTTCGTAACCAAACTGCTTACCGTATGAAACTACTTAAAATAAGTAGATGGTAGACGATGTGTTTTTACTTCACACGTTGTAATGAACATTTGATTTTAAAAGACACATTCGTTGTTAATAAATTGTATCCTTTCAAATCAATAATTAATTCGATATTTCCTATTACACCAAAAGCATCTTAATATGATGTAAGTAAGAAAATTAATACACATTCAGAAAATAAACAAGCGATCTAGCTGTTCAGCGAGATAATACGGTTAGGAAAATTTTATAAATGTTAAGAAATAGCTGAATTATTCTAGTTTGAAACATAAAAGAATATGAGTGGTGAGTTGTTTCAGACGTTTTTTAATATGAAAAATTTGAAATACACAAAGCTTGTACGTTCTATAACATCATTCTGGTTTGTTATTGGGTAATTTCGTTCGCGTTGAAACAGGAATGCGAGTCACAATATTAGT